>JAYEVI010000386.1:0-250434 GCA_036346575.1 Dendrocalamus sinicus | reverse complement strand
TAAGATTATCTCTATCTTGTTCATGTCCTTAGCACAAAGAAGACCAAGAGGTCATAAAAGAGATCAAATCTAACTTGAAACAAAGAGCAACTCAATCAACCGGATGAATTCAAGAAGGGGTTGAGAAAAAGAGGAAAACCAACTCAAATCGAACAAACTCAATCAGGACAAAAGATACACAAAGGTAGATCAAAGATTTATATATTACTCACTCGAGATGATTCGTTTTACACCACTCTACTCAGGAGGACAGAGCTCTAAACCTAGAGCACAACACTTTCTACCCTATCTCCCATGGGAGGGAGGAGGAGCTAGCCACTAAAAGGCTTAGCCACTTTCTCGGACCCTAGCCCTTGCCTCTCCTTCCTTTTATAGGCTCACAACCTAAATCCAAAACCTAATGGATCCCCATTAGGCCAAACGAGATAACCCAATTAACCCTACCTAACATCAAGTTTTACTTAGCAAGACGCTTCTCCAAGATTGAGCAATTTTACAAAATGCCTCTACCACTTTTGACGGACTTCTCACTTCCTTTTCCATGAAGCATCGCCCATGCTTCGCCATCTTTCACGTAACCCCAATGACTTGCCACCAAACCTCTCACGCGTCCGGATCTCACCGAACGTCCCGCTTGCAAACGACTCAAGTTACTTAGCGCACTACATGCCTCTCCTCACGTATGACGGCACTGACATTCTTGACCATCCAATCTCGACTCTCTAAGTCAGTTCCGGTCCACCTTGCCATTGCCCATCATATCCATCATTGGTGACCCCGCTTCAATTCCTTGTCGCCTTGGCTTGCAACCACTCAGTAAGCCTCAATCATCTTCTGTGTCTCGACTTCTCAAGACCTCAACACCACCTCGTGCCTAGTCCCGATCCTTCTACGCCTCACCATGACCTAGCTCAAGTTCTGCAACCAATACAAACAAGCAAACCGTCACATAGCACCGCATAATACATAAAGACATCAATTGACACAGTTCACCCATACAACACAAAGTGCAAAAAGTATCCACCCAAATTATTGATCCTAATCCTAAGTTATGAGTCGATCATTTATTCCATTAGACTACTCTAAGTTTGTAAACTTATCACCTATATTATTTGTATAGATTTATATCAGTTATGTCAGATTCACTTAATTGTTATTGTAAACTTATGTTGCTCATTATTCATGTGGCTTGTTGCATGGGAGAATAGAAGAGAAGAGCGGAGAGATATCTATATGTTGAAACTTGCAAGGGGACAAGGAGAATAGATGCTACATAGGAGAAGAGCAATTGGAATGGGGGATAGGTGCAACATGGGCTCAAGAATTGACAACAACAAGATACACATATGTTGCTAAAATGCTCATTTTATTTGCGCCCTTTAGCGCCTTTAAGATATGTAAGCGCGCCGCGCCTCACGTCTTCTACTGCAAAAGGTGTGAGGGGGTGGGAGTCGTCGCTTTCATGCGCCTCATATAACCTTGCTCGAATTCGCAACAGAGTAACCGACTATACATCACGTGTAGGTGGCGGTGTGAAAAGCGCCATCAGGCGCGGCCGGTGCTCCTCGATCCTCCCTAGTCGGCCGTGCCCACTCCCCACTAGCTCTTGCCTCCTCCCCAGCAGCCTAGTCCCCACTAGATCGCCGATGCTCGTCCCCAGCAGTGGCGCTCCTCCCGTGGGCCCGCAGCTCCCGCAGCCGGGTGCTCCTCCCACAGCCGGCAGCACGGCGCTACTTCCGCCTCCCGCAGCCGGTGCTCCTCCCCGCAGCCCGCTCCTCCCTACAAGCCGACGTAGCGGCGCTACTCCTGCTCCCCACAAGCTAGCGCTCCTCCCACTAGCCCTCCCGCAGCAGGTACTAGCTCTTCTCTTGGCTCTTGTTCTTGTACTAGCTTGGTAGCTCCCCGCGCTAGTTCCTCCGATCCTCTCTGTGTCGAATGAGTGCACGACCACGGTGAATCGCGAGGCGGCGATGGCGTGGATTTAGAGAGGTCGCGCAACGCGGTCGGAGGCGGCGACAGAGAAACCCCAGCCCGTGCCCGCTTTCTTGCTCTTGTGGTCCTATGGAGTGGCTTATGGTCCCGTGACCCTCTATCTTCGATGCTCTCACGCGCTTGGGACGCCTCACGCCGCCTGCGCCGCCTCGACGATTCCTCCCGCCCAACACCCTAGGCGAGGCATCGGGTGGCCGCCAAAGGCTTAGGCGGGCTCAGGCGGCCGCCTAGGCCGCCTTTAGATTAGTGAATCAACTGGGCAAGATAGCACTTTCCATATGGTACTTTCGCAGCATGCATCAGATTTTCTTGTACAACTACAATGCATCAAATTTCCTTGTATCTTAGATTTCCAATGGTATAACCATCAAAGCTTGGCTAGTAATGAAAAAAATGATAATTAAAAAGTTTAAATGGCATACCACTTGGCACATACCTAGGTTGCAAGAAAATATTTGGTAACAACTCCTTATCCTGGTTGCAAGACTTCTTTTAATCCATGGTTTGACCTAGGCAAACAAAAGTATGACCTCATATCAGTTGAATCCTCCATCGCTAACTGGGTTTAACTTGTCAGTAATATTAGCATATAATTACTCACTCGTAGCATGATTTGTACAGAAGCACAGCTATAAACAACAAGAATTGACAACAATGACAGTGAGATATTCTGTTTCCTACCCTTCATTTTTCTTCTCTGAAAGCACTTTTCTACCATTGTTGCTAACAGATATCCATAGGACTACGCAGTCATGTTGGGATGGCGAATTTTATTGACAATGAGCTTCCATGGACCATATTGAGGTGCAACAGTGATGGGCGGAAGCTACATTCTGCCTAGAAGGTTGCCCGTATGACACAATGCGATACAAAACTAGCAGTGGCTCTTACTCTATTACAAGTCCAAAGCTGAATGATAGTCCATGAAAGGAGTACGCAGATGCCATGTAGCAACTTTCAAGAGCAGCTGGATTATATCTTCATCTGAACCAAAAAAACTAAACTAAACAAAAGTAATTTAACCAACCAAATGAACTACTGCACGGGGTTCAAAATCCAAAATGTTGAGAAACATGCTGAAATAGCCAACGGGAGAACGGATGTTGAGAATCAACAACTTTTCGCGTAGTCTGGTATATTACAAGACAGTGATCAGAAGTTCAGAACTTCAGTTATGAGTTCTGAATATAAATGACCTGAACAAACAGCAGGGTACTCTCAGGAACAGGTGCAACCACACACCTCAATCCTCTATTACTATTAAACAATAAACAATCTGCTGCTATTAGAAATTTAGAACAATCAAATCAAATACGAAACTAACTGAATGGATCGGATTGAAGCATATCAGCAAGAAAAAAAATACATGGATTTGGTTTGTCATCCTAAAGAACAAAACACTAGTCTTACAACAAGAGTTAGGGCTTCCGTACCAACAAACGAAATCAGCTGGATGCCGGATCTCCTTATGCACTCCACGCCAACCTCCAGGAAATAACCTCCTCCAAAATTTTGTGCAGCAGGCAGAGGACTGGGTGCTGACGAGGATCCAACAGAGCCGAGGCCGGGCGCGGGTGTTGTGGCTCACTGATAGTGGCACAGATGTCGGTGCCACTGCAGGGAGCAAACGAGTTCGGTGGTGACGGCAAGCTCGTTCCACTGGTAGGGAGGGGTGATACAAACAAGTGGCTCAAGGCGTGACTATGGGCCTGTTTGGGAGAGCCCATCAGCCTCATCCACGAAAAACAGCTCCACTCTACGAAATTTTACCCAAACGCCCCACTCCACGAATCTGGATCCACTAAAATCCCGGATCCGAGAGCGAGATCTATGGATTTCATGGAGCTCCTCAGGGTGCTCCACCGCGTGAGTTGGGTGGTAATTACCCACCAATGCCACTGGTTACACACCCCATCCCACCAAAAGTGGCCATTCCCACCAAAACCTCAATTTCGTGGATCCGAGCCGCCAGACAAGCCAAACACTCCATGGTGGGATCCCAGGATCCACGGTGGAGCCGCCGCCCAGCATCCACGCCAGTGGTGGAGCTCTCCCAAACATGCCCTATGTGTCGGCGCCGCCACGATTAGGGTTAAGGAGGATTAGTAGTCTCCACGCGAGAGGAGGAGAGCCAGTCGACCGTCTGCTGGGTCAGTAACATAGTAGGCCAAAACATATTGACGATGTATCGCTGCGTATTGGAGATGTATTGAGATATTCACTATTTATTTTTTTGGCTGAAATGCATCGATACTTTGCCGATATTGTATAGATGCGTATCGCCGTATCGGATACGTATCAAGCACAGGTATGACACTTTTGCGATGTATCGGTGCTTCATAGATCAGCATCGCTAATAATCTAGTCCAGGACGATAGGATCAAGCATGTGGAGATATATCGCTTCTTCACTAAGAAGTTAGATGATGGTGTAATAAGTTGCGCCATGTAAACTCAGGGGCAAATAACAGATTGCTTGACTAAAAGTTTAGGAGTAAAGGAATATAATTTAGCTTGTAACAAGATGAAAATAACAGATATCCATCACCCATCTTGAGGAGTGTTGGGTTGTGTGTCTCTTGGGCCAGAGCCCATATATGTGTATATGTAATAGCAAATGAAGCGAAGGTGAAGAGAAAATATCTAGAACAAAAATTTTACTCCAAACTGACCTTTTATCTTCCATGCCGTACTTTGCTTATTCTTGATATTAGAGGCTGAAGCTAGGTTGTTTACAAAACTAAACCATACGAGGCAAAGAGAATGAAAATGGTAGCGCATCATTAACACTTTGCATTATTCGGCACTTCCCTGTAAGGACAGCCCAGCATTCTAAAATTTGATTCTAGTTGACCAAACATCCAAAGAAGCGGTCTGAACTTTTCTTTGCAATCACATATAAGACACACATGCACGCATACACATATACGAGTACACCCTCTTAGCACACGCCACAACGTTCCTAGTAAGGCGATTTACGCAGCGTAAAAGTGCGATTAGATTTGAATCGGTGGGTGGATTTGTACACCCACAACTCCACCACTCTATAGCAAGCACCAAGAGGTGGTTCCTAGAAACGGTCTGAACTCTGAAGGAGAACACATAAGGTAGTCGCTAGAAAAGTCCATTCGATAATTCACGTATGTCGAGATATATACAATTTAATTCACAGTGAGTGTCGAGATATATACAATTTGCTCCTCTCGATGTCCTTACGTGTTCATGCTTCTTCAAATGATACATTTCTAATAATCAACTTCACATCTACTAAGCACATGACTTTGGATCTTGTGGGATTTGTATGGTTCGCTTGGTTGAATTTATTGTGATATATCACGTTGTTACTACAATAGTAAACAGCAATCGTAATTCTTCAAGTGAACATAAACGTTATCTTTACAAATAGGATGAGTATGACAGTCATGCGCATAAGTTGTGCGCTAGCATAACAAAGAGGTAAACATCCACTGAGAGAGGTCGATAGCGACGACTTGAAGTATAACAACGCTAGGTGAAGAGAGAACCGATTGAGGGAGGTATAGATTCAAAATAGTCTGGTCAAGTGAACGACTCTGGTGGACTTTAGGGACTAGGAACTTGTTTATTCATCTTTACTTGATTAAAGAAAATACAATGCTATCTCAAAGGGATAACTTAACTTAACCTCTAAGGAATAATCTCTAACTTAAAGAAACAAATTAATCGAAAATAAGCTTCCAAACTAACTAAATCAATCTAATCTTTAAAAAGGAAATTAATCGTGGTTGCTATAGTAACCACGTGAACAAAGACACATGTGTTTAACCTCATACGTAACACAAATACTCATATTCCCTTCCCCAAAAGTATAGAAAGTGGAAACAGAGTACTTAACCGAGTCACCTAAATAAACGAAAACCTCTACAAGAGGATAAAAAGGTGAATCGGCTATTTATGAATTTTTCATTTATTTGTTTTTCTTTGCGCTTCTCATCTTATCTATATTTGCTAGTTCAAGGCACAGAAATAAATGTGGTGAAAAAGTTTCCTTCCAAAGAATATTGAACATAAATGTATTAATTTGTGTTGTGCCTTTGACTAACTCTGTTTGGGCTTTGTGTCTCCCCATCGAAGGAAGTGCACCATTTTGAGTTTTATCCCTTCCATGGAGGCTTTAGATAAACAAATGGACTAGATGGAAATGATTGGACTTCTCAAGCATTATTGCCATGACCAAGCTTTGTCATTTTCATTGAAGAACATTAGAGAGGCTTCCAAGAGAAAAGGTTTAATGGGATCTTAGTCTGTTTTATGCTCTGATGGCGTGGTTATAAGAGCAAGTACAATGGTGCTGACTAGGTTGCCTCTAGTGAAATCCACATCAAGACAATCCTAAGTGGAAGAGAGAAAAGAAGAGAGAGAAGCAAGCCCCTCATGCAAGAGGTGACCTCTAGCACATTATACGAGGAGAGAGATAAACTACCCTCATGCAAGAGATGACCCTTGATATATTTATGTAAGTATTAAATGTTTGAGTGCTTTAGTAGAGGTAACCTCTACTCTACTCATTGTATTAGCTACCTCCACATGAGCCACATGTAGTCTTTTTGCTTATGTGGCTAGTCCTAGAGGTGGCAGCCACCTCTTCTATTGTACTTGCCCTAAGTTGATTCCTCAGAATGTTAAACATCCAAATTGTCATTGTCACCTATATATAAATAGCCCATGTCAATACCAAGGAGCCAATGAGTTTTCAGCTTTAATAATTTACCTGCAAGGAATCAAATCTAACTTGTAGGTTACAACCAAAAGGGAAATAAAGAAGTTTGTGTTCTTGACATGCACAATTCAATGCTTGATGAAAGCATTAACCTGCATCATTATAATAACTATTGTGTGGTCATGCAAACCATCGCGATGATATCTTAATAAATCCAAATCGTCAAATCTTCGAACTATAGTTATTCTCGCCACAATTGCATATGGGTCATTGTTTCATTTGGTTACCCATGACTTTTATGAAAATTGTTACATTGTATATTTATGTGAGGTTTTAAATACATCGTGTGAGTTAATCCCTCGTATAGATAGTGTGATCTTAAACAATAAAATAAGCAGAAGTTATATGCTTGGAAAGTAAAATCAGTTCTAGTTGACACATTTATGATATTGAATTTTTATGGCAACAACATCTTTTGCATTCCTTTTTGTCAATTCATTTTGGATAAATGCTGAATTAAGATGTAAATGCTGTTACAAAGGATGAAGCTTGTATTGCTAACTCCAAATAGGCCAATATATAGGGTACATAAGCAATGGAAACCCTAAACCCTAGAACAACATGAAATGACACTAATACCCTTAACACACCCCTTAAATGCAACACATATGCAATAGCATTGCATTTAGAAAGGGTTGACAATAAAAAGGAAAAAACTCAAAGTTCGAGTCTTAAATATATCGTCATAGCGTGTGGCTCTTTGAAAATTGTGCCGAGTACCAAAAGATCTCATCCCATTCGGAATCATGCGGCAACCTATAAAGCACAAAGTGCATGGGCTGGGAATGGTAGAGATAAGCGGGAGTAAAGTCGATTGCGATAACACGATGGAAAGGATGTGGAAGATGACACAAATACAGAGAGTTGTCAAATCAAGTCAAAGAGAGAGATAGAAGTATAGCAGCATAGATCGAAGCCTGAGACAGCAGCATTACAGAAGGGAAGCACAGTGGACCTAGAAACTCAGGCCAGCGGCTCAAAGAGAAGAGCGACGGCATCATAAAGACTTCTACGATTTACAGCAGCTCAAAGAGAAGAGATGCGGCTACGGTATATGAAACAAAGGAGAGAACCATGCTCGATCTAAGATGAACACAATGGAAGCAACGACACTAGGGGTGAAAGACTCGAGATATTAGCAGAAATATAAGACCCCCCATCCATTTCTCCCCAAAAGCCCAAATCCTCATATCCACCCCTTCCCATATTAAAACTTGAATATCCACAGCTCAAGCGGTCGGGCCGACGAGAACGAGGAGCCGGCATCGTCTTTCTGCCGAGACGGAGGCCACCACCCGAACTCGCACCACTGGCGCACACCGGGGCCCGGCCCAACCTGATGGAGGCGCCACGCGTCGGTGGCCCACCAAACGCAAAGCCAACGCCGAGCGACGTGCGGAGGTGGCAATGTAGGCGTGGGCCAGCCCGAGGATAGCCTAGAGGCGGCCCGATGCGGGCAGAGGAGGCGCCAACACAGCGCAGGGTGGGCTTGAGCGGGACACGCGGCGGCGGCGAGGAGGGCACCAAATCCTACGACGGGAGGTCGGAGCGTGACGGCAGCCACGTGAGCGGCAGATCCGGTGGCGGCGACCATGGGAGCAAAGCGGTGGTCGAAAAGGCAGCAGCGGCCGGGAGGAGGTGGGAGGCTCGGGCGGCAGGAGGCGCCAGATCCAGCAGCGGGAGGCGGATCCAGTGTGGGTGGCTATAGGCAGCGGTATCGGGTTTGCCGGCGGTGAGACGACCAAATCCAACCCGAGACGGCGGATCCGGGCGGCGCGTGTGGGGCCACGGCGCGGCGACCGGCTGGGAGGCAGCGTCGCCCACACCATGGCGGCGTGGGAGACACGACGTCCGTGAGGCGTGGCGCGCAGAGTCGATGGTGCGGAAGCGGCACGGCGGCGCGGGCGCCATCGACGCTAGGGTGGTGAGGAGATGATCGCCCCGGGAGTGGAGACGCTCCTCGGAAGCAAAAGAACGAAAGACGAGCGGCGCGCTACAATTTGAAGACTAGAAAACCTAAAGTTCGATACCATGTTACAAAGGATAAAGCTTGTATTGCTCAGCCCAAATAGGCCAATATATAGAGTACATAAGCAATGGAAACCTAAACCCTAGGACAACAGGAAATAACACTAATACCCTTAATAAATGCTACCTCATTTGTATTCCTATCTTACACCCTGAATTAATCTCTCTTCTTCTCACCTGTCAATCTGTACATATAGTTTTCTGTACGTTTTTAAGAGAATCGAGCACTTCAATTGCTCAATGAATTCATCTTCACAGGGAGATATAAAGTTCATGTCCACACTGTGACAAGAGGAAGGAAGAAGCATAGGAAGAGATTACTTTTTAGTGCTGAATGCATGATGTTGCTGCATGACTGCAGAAAGGTAGATGTACCGTATAAGCATAAGGTTGATAGTTTTGCACATTTCACATCGAGATATATTCTACTATGCATTTATCAAGCAGTGGTTTCGTATTACGTAAAAGCGTTGAAGTAATAAGTTTGTTAAGTGTGCTGCAGGCATCCTTATCAGGCAGAAACCAGCAGCTAAAAAACGGCCTACCAATTGCTTTGTTTTTTTACCAGAGTCGGGATAAGTGTTCTTTGGTCACATTTGTTCATCTACTTTGCCCATGTCCATTATGAGCTGCTCCTATGAGATAATTCTATTTAAGAGCGATTTGGCGAACTTGGACATTATCTCTACGTTTCTTTTTAAATAATGAACCAACCTATTGTTCTCTCCAGTTTCCTCTACATGCGTTGAGTTCTATTGGATTTTGAATGCAACCAAATTTTGGTGCAGCTTTTTATTCATGTGGATGTTACCTACTAGGAAGGAAGTCCTGTAACTGCTGTAGGATTGGAACAGATACTGCTGGGTGATTAACATAAGGTCCTTTTTTATGCTACTATACTGCGTCATCTTTATAGTAACAAACATAGGCAGCTTGACCATTCCTCTCTTTGATGTTAAGTCTAAAATATTAACTGATGGAAAGGAAAATACTAAAATTTGTTAAGGTCAACAAATTGATTGGTGATTGAAAATGATACTCCATGAATTAATATTCCAAAAAAGGAGAATTGAAAATTTAGGCTCTACATAGCTAGCACATTTGGTCAATGTTGTGAGCTATCATGGACGCCAGATCCAGTCTATTTAAGTCACATGATTTCGATATACTTATGTATTGCATAAATAGTCAAATACAACGTTTGGATAGTCTCCAATTGGAACCAGAGCATCAACTTCTACATTAAATCTATGGACTCCAAGTCGTACCAACTCACATGGCTCTCTAAAGATACTAGCCATAACAAATGAACCATCTCCGTCACGCGCAACTAAATTGGACGAAATTGTAACAGCAAAAGAACAACAAATTGGAATAGGGTTCGGATGACCTTACCAAAAGAAAAGAGTACAACATGGAACAGCGTGGATGCTTGAGGCTGTAATTGTCGAATGTAATGGCAGAAAGAGATGCACCACGGACAAAACTGCGTAAAAGTCTTCTGCCCAGTCAGAATTCGAAGTATTAACAAGATGCTTTCTCTTCATATATCTCAAGGTTTTCACACCATAATCCCATTAAAAAGGTTTTCACCCATAATTAGATGGCTCATGGCTCCAATGGCCAATAGTCCATGCATGCATAGGCTAATTATATGTCAACAAAGAAAGTGCTATGCAAGGTTGTTATGGTGTCGAGATATCGGCGATATCTCGTCGCCATATTGTCGTGGCGGACCAGAGGCTCCATGTCGTCCGGACGACATGGAGGTGCGCTGTATCCGCCGCCGCCGCTGGCGGATCCGCCGCCGCCAGCGGCGGATCGCCTCCGCCGCCGCGCGTGGCGGATCCACCGTCACCGCAGCCGGATCCGCCGCCGCAGCCGGATCCATCGCCTCCGCCACGCCGCAGCCGGATCGGCGGTCGCGCCGCCTCTTGCCGCGCGACGAAGTTCGCCGCCTCCTCGCGGCGCCGCTGGGGCGGTGGATAGTGGCGGCGGAAGAGGGAGCGGCCGTCGGCGAGCGCGCTCGCCTCGCGGCGCGCGGAGGAGGAGATGGGGAAGGAGAGAGGAGAGAGGAGGAGCGGCCGAGCGCGAGAGGGCGAGAGGAGAGAGGCGGCCAAACGAGCGGCGAGGCGAGAGGAGGCGGCCGAGCGGGGCGAGATCGTGCGTGCGGCGCCGCCACGCACGCTAGTTATCTGATTTAGGGTTTGATATTTTGCAATTTAGTCCTCCTATTTTCTCAAATTACAATAAAATCCTTCTTACTTTATATTTCTTCTGTTTAAACCCTCCGGAAATCCAATATTTTTGTGGCTACTTATGTGTATGGCGTCGCCACGCCGCGCGCCATAAGCGATATTGTTGTGTGAAGGTGGTGAGGCGCCGCGCCTCGCCGCACCACCGTAATAACCATGGTGCTATGAAATTGTTGAAGCCTTTGTTCTTTCATGACGAATTTTGAACAAGCTGAGTACTTCACCAAAGCAATAACTCAACAACAGCTACAGCGAATTCTGGTTTAGAAAATTGAGTATTATTGATATCCGGTCGTGAACCTTACTCAAGAATATTGAGCTAAACAATAAGAACAAGCACTCCTCAAAATCACTGGAAAATTATGCCATGAGTGACTATGACCATACGACGCCACTTGCCATCGAATATTTGAAGAGAATTTATGTATTTCATTAATATGACCATGTACCATGGACTTCCATAATTCCACTATTGAGAATTCTGAACTCGAGAATTAGATGGTGCAAAGTTCAACGGAAAAGCTCAATCAATAGGGAGATTGTTGGCACATGCTAGGTGAGGACTCCAAATACTGTATAGGCCATGAAAGTTGACAGAAGAATACAAAAACCGAGGCCTGTGTCATGGGCAAGTGACTTACTTTGAAGCAACCAGTTTGAAACTGGATTGTTCCAAATTTCTAATTGGTTGCCTAGCTCTTCCCCCAATCACAATGAGTAGTCTTTCCCCCTGTCCATGTGGATTGTCCTCTTATTAGGCACCACTTTGACGGTATCGTTGAAAAGCTCGGCCCCAGATGCCGCTCCATGATGCAATCAATATTCTAGTTTTTATATCTGATAAAAATATATATTGGATTTCTAATTTTTATCTGACAACATATATATTGGATCTCTGATACATATTATTCCCATTCTCAAGGGGTTCTTAGCAAAGATATGGAAGTGTGTTCATAGATTCACCCCTCAAGTCTGCCTTATTCTATAAAGAAGTACCGCTTTCTAGTCTGAAAATATCCAATCTTGGGCTTGCACGTTGTTCAGCCTACAAGGGCACAGCTAATCTCCCTGTAAGTATAAAATGGATGCATGCATGGCTAGAGGTGGGACTTGGGCGGGCTTCTTTGGGCCAGCGGCACGCCGCGGCACGGCCCGGCCTAGCGCGCCCGCCCGACGCGTGGCGGTCGCGCCGCGCCGCGCACGAACGGTGGGCGGCTGGGCTTCAAAATCGGCACGGTGGGCGACGCGACGGCGGCACGGCGGCGGATCGGGCGTGCTCGAGCGACGCACGAAGAGCACGCATGGCCGTAAACTATTTAAAATTGATTTCTTAACTATAGTAAATTGTACTCATGACTCTCTTAGAGCTTTTCTATTTGACTAGTTGGGTAGGCCTATGCTAGATTGTCGGGCGATGTCCACGTACGCCATAGTCTAATTTGCACCAAGATATGCATTCCATTGGACTAGATGACCAAGTTCAAGGTGAAATGACATGAGACAATAGAACCGAATTTTAAGTAGGTTTTTAATAAGGCGGATACAAGAGAAAGGAAGATAGCGCCATCGCTACCATTGTCGCTTATCGCTTTTGTCGTGTATAGTTACTTTGGTGGGCTTGGTGGCACGCACGCTAACGCCGCAACGCGGTGGGCTTTGGGCCGTGCTTGGGCCTAGCCAAAGATGAGGCGGGCCGGCACGGCACGGCACGATGGGATGACTGGGCCGAGCCGGCACGGCACGAAGTGGCCCGAAGCACGGTGGGCCTGGGCCGTGCCGGCACGGCACGGCCCAATTCCCACCTCTATGCATGGCACATAAGCATGACATGAGTTGGGCGTCAAGTTGAAGCTTCCTTCCGAATTCTGATCATTGCTAGCACTATGAATTAATTAAAGAAACGTACTTTCAGTCTTGTCATTGTGCTCGTGCGATCGATCTGTCCTATACCGATCTAACCACCCTATGTGCTCTACTTGTCAAATCTCTTGGTTACCTAAACCAAATATTTTTTAGGATCACGTAAACTAGGTTAGCTCCTACCTACGTGATCACCATGTATATTTTCTGATATAATGGTCATCTCACCATGTCAGAGTAGCCGACGGTTTTGTACTATGGCCATCACCAAAACCATTTGACACTACTATGCACACAGCTCTTGCTTCCATTTCGGACCATGTGTGCATTCCAAGAAAAAGAGGCAGCTTGCAAATTAAAGTTGCAATTGCTGTATCTGAACAAGCTATCAATCATCTCAACTTTATACATAAATCGTCATATCTGACCAAACTCTTAAATTTCTTATTCTTCTTTCTATATGCATGCGTTTCATGAATCATGATTTTCTTATTTAATATGTACAACTCTTCCTTTAGAACAACTAGATTGGTACTCGCAGAATCAGAATAGTTTGTTGTTTCATGTGCATACAAAATGGCTAGTCTCTACAGGTAATTAACAAAAACGAATGGCCTCAAAGTGTAAAAAAATAGATAGATATTCGGTGAAGTCAACGAATACATTAAAAAAAAGCAAACAATAAGCTATAGGGGCTGTTCTTTTTAATTGCAATTTATGACTTTTGAGCTATTCGTGAGAGAGTGCGGAGTAAAAGAAACTTGCGTACGATTTAAGCTGATATAAATAAAGTCATTACATTATGTACTACAGTCAACTTATAAACTCTGTCTTGAAAAAACACTCTATTTAATAGTTAGTTATTATAGAAAAACTTAAAAATAACTTTTAAAAATTGAAAAGAAGAGACTCATAAGTCAATTTAAAGGTTGAATCTGCATTCAATTGAACATGGTAACTGTACCGTACTAACACAATTAGTTCTCGAGGTCTACAGGTCAAAACGTTTCCAAGTGTAATAGTTAATTGACATGTTTACCTTCCTAACTTGAGATATATATTCGATCTTGATTTGACTTCTGCGAAAGGGTCTCTAGCCTAATGGTTAGAGGCTTGAGTAGCACCCCCCAGGTCCTGGGTTCGACTCCCAGTGGGAGCGAATTTCAGGCTTGGGGGAAAAAATCCCCTCGCCTGCTACAACACCAAAGCACAGGTCTAAGGCCAGGCTTGGGGGAAAAAATCCTACTTTGCTACAACACCAAAGCACGTGTCTAAGGTCCCGCCAAGGCGTTGATCCAAAGGATCCGCCGGTAGTCTCACAAGGTCGGGCGATGGTGCCGCTGTGTAAGGGTGGAGCAGGGGTTCGGGGGTTTTCTTGGTCTGCGTGAGAAGACCTTCTTCTTAAAGCAATGCCCGGGGGATTCTTCCCCCCGCAGGTCGAGTTTTTTTTTTTTTGATTTGACTTCTGAATTCTGATCCATGCATGAAGCCAGATCAGAGACAGGAGAACACATGCATGCATCCATATTTATCGCACTGTTCGTTTTCTTACTCCAAGAGGGTCTAAATTATACCAGCTCGCAAGTTATTTTTCTTTCTTCCAAGTCAAACAGGTGTACGTATACACGACGATAAGAAAGATCAGAGACTAGGACATATAAGCAATTGAAAATTATACTAGTTGTAAACAAAAAAATCCAATTAATGGATGAACTAAATTAGTGAATGCCACCTGTTAACTAGAAAATGGAAGACGCAGCAAACTTAAAAGAGATCCATTAGCACACGTACTATTCGGTGGAAACCGGGCTGGTTTTTAAAAAATCATTGATCTACTTCTACTAGTTCTTGAATTGCTGAAAATTTCAAGCTCTGAGCTAAAACGGTACCACATTACCTAACAATAGTGTGTAAAGTCCGGCTGGTGTGTACACTAATTCAAACGCAAAGCTTGAACGGCACTGCATGAAGTACCTAATTACCTAAACTGCACGCTGAGAAGTACAAGTTGCCAATGCCAGTCATGGAGTGGCATATATCTATTTCTCTCAGTGATATATGCGCTAGCTAGCTCTGAAGTTCCCAAATGGCAACGCAAATATGGATTAACAAAGAAAGTTCTTTCTAGCTGGGTAAAAACTGAGTGCAATTCTTAAGGATTTTAGTGTAAATCCCACAATTTTCGGAGGAGGGCACCTATTACTTCTCAAGGCAATACAGCTCCGTTACTAATGGAAGATAAGAACCATGCATGCAAGGCAAGTAGGCAATTGCAAATGGAGGTTTCAACGCATTGGGATCTAAAAACAATGGTGAGACGAAATCCATGGACTATACCTCTAAAAGAGCACCAATGGGATCACCAGAAGAGGCAATCAGAATCTCGAAGACCACCCCCAGCTGAACCTACACAGTATTCTAGGCAAATGGTACATCTAACTTTGGATCACACTACTACATCCTGTTCTTAATTTCCATAAGATTAGTTATGATTAAGGTCAATGGTCTTGCATTTGATTAGTGTGTTGATTTCTTTTTCCTTTTGAGATTAGTGTGTTGATTTGTTGATTTCCCAAAGAATACCATACAAGTGGTCCAGTGATGTGCCTGTGGAAGGGGAAACCTTGTATCTAGGAGATATATATATTTAGTCATAATAGTCCAAACTTTGCAGGTGGAGCCCAATTCTTAATAATGATAGATCTAGCTAGCAAGAAATTATTAGTTTTCTTGAACAAGGAAATGCTTTTGTTAGATGTATCTTAGATTGTATATATCTTTGATTATTTATACATCCAGTTCTGATGTTTCTGAACAATATTCCTTTTTCCGTGACATAAGTTGCTATACACTTGTCATTACTTTGTTGTGATCTGCATGTTCTATACATGTATTGATGTATATCCAAGGCTTCGTAACAAAATGAGGTTTCCACATTTTTCTTAGAATTATATGAGATGCCAGGCTTACCTGTTGTGCATACCCAATGGGTCAATGCAACATTTTTCAGACCAATTAGTTGCCCCCCCCCCCTTACCATACTTTTTCTAATTTGATTCAAGGAATCAAACCATGAGTATTGAATCACGATAAATCGAGTTCATGACATGGCATTCAAAACCTGAAAAGATGCTCGTCGCTAGACATCAAAATCTAAATGATACTCCTAGGAAGTTCCTAATTGCATGTTCAATGGCAGAGCATACATGCATCTGAAGTGACCGGATCGATTTCCAAGCTGATGTCACCATATCGTATCATGCGTGCATGGTACTATAGCTCGTAGATTCAGATGGACTTTTCTCAGAGAAATTCTAACCTGTGAGAAAGACGCATGTGGTCCTCTACTCTCACCAAAAATCAATACACAGATAAAAGAAGTATGTGGTCTTCTACTGTTGTGGTATGGGTCAGATGACCGAAGGTAGGATACTTACCCTTGATCGGTTGGTCATGCCACTGCCAAGGATCTAAGACCTGTTGAAGAAGAGAAGAAGACACGAAAACTTTGTTTATTTGTTTTGCTTAATGGTAACGATACAATGATGTCTCTTTTATAGGGATGGCTAAACTTGACCCTAAGAAATATATCTTTATATTAAGAAACTAATCCCTAATAATAGAAAATTTATCTCTAATATATAGAAATAATCTAAAAGAAAGCAAACACACATAATAAGGAAACTAAATAGATAACAACCATACGGCATGCGAGCTAGTGTTCACGCAACGTCGGCGCTACAATACCGCGAGGTTATTGTTCCTGCATGCTATAGTACTTCTCGAGTATTGTTCATCCGCCACTGCATGTTCGTCCACCATTGTAGTACCCCACGATTGTTCACGAGCTCTGCGTGCATCGCGGGATCCTAAGCCATAACATTACACCTCGCGGCGAGACAGCTCGTCCTCAAGCTGTCGTGGCGCCATGGTTGAAGTATTTCATAATCCCATGTCGACGAAAGGGCATGATGATGACGTTGCGTCACATGGAAGAAGATTCGTGAAGCCCGGTGAACAACAATGAGGATAACAACCCTCCAACATCGGTTGACGCCGCAGTAGTCATCGGTAGCAAGGGCAATCGACGCAGGCAGCGCGGTATCCTTCTTGCCCTAAGATGCAACGGTTATGGGAGAGATGCACGATGTCGCTAACCTCCACATGGCAACCGTTGTGCTCCACACTTGTGGCATGGTGTTGACCAGCCACGTGGAGAGGACCGCTCGATGGGCGGACAACCTTCCTCTTTGGCAAAGGTACCAAAGGTGAAGCTCAAGAGTTGTTGTTGGTGACATGGCCGACTGCTAACACCGTGCTGGGAAGGTGGTGGCAATGCAACATTGCAATGGCACACGATGCCTCTTCCTACTCCTTTAGCTTGTCCAACTCCATAGCCTTCTCTAAAGTGGCCATCATATTGTCAAGTAAATATCCTATTTTCTCGTTGCTAGTCATCAACATGTCCAAAAAGATAATTCGAGATCGGAAGTCATGGTGAGTGGCTCTGATATTAAATATTGTGGTACGGGTCTGATGACCGAGGGAAGGGCACTCGCCCTTGATCGGCCAGTCATGCCACTGTCAAGGCTCGAGACTGTTGAAGAAGAGAGGAAGACACGAGAACTTTGTTTATTTGTTTTACTTAATAATAACAATACAATCATCCTTTTATAGGGATGGCTAAATTTGACCGTTAAGAAACATATCTCAGTATATTAAGAAACTAATCCTTAATAGTAGGAAACTTATCTCTAATACATAGAAATAATCAAAAGGAAACAAACCCACATAATAAGGAAACTAAATATATAACAACCATACGGCACCGCTGAAGCTAGTGTTCACGCGACATACGACGCTATAGTACTGTGTGGTTACTATTCATAGTGCTACAAGATTTCTGTGCATCGTCTTGTCCGCCGCAGCACTCTACGATATTGTTCACGAGCCTATTGTGTGTATCACCGGATCCTAGACCATAACATTCGAGGACCGATGGTAGAGCACTCACCCTTGATCGGCCGCCATGCCGCCACCAAGGCTCGAGGTCTGTTGAAGTAGAGAGGAAGACTAGAGAACTTTATTTATCTTTTGCCTAATATAACAATACAGAATTTTGGACGCTTTTGTATCATGGTGCCGAAATTCCAAAAATAGCGCCAATCGAAAGATAATTCCCGATCTAACCCCTACGTGGCAATCGTGCGGCCGGGGAGCGCACGACACCGAGATCGTGTGGTCTGTGACCACACCATCACCGAGTGATGCGGTACCTGACCGCACCACTCGTATGGCCTCCTCGCCGGACACCAATTACAAAATTTACAGGTGAACCGATCGACCCCATCCGCCCACCACGCCTCAGAAATAGTTTCCAACTCCTTGTGACCGATGCGCTGGTTTTGATTGGGCGGTGAGCTGAAGTACCTCGTCACCACTTATTCTGCTCTAGTTTTCCTCCACTCAATGATGGTGTGTGATTGTCTCAAGCAATCTGAAAAAGGCTTGCTTCATTTTTTCCCAACTAATGATCACTCGATCTTCCATGCCTCTACTGCTTTCTCACGTTGTCGCCTAATTAAAGGGCTAGCTTTGCAGCTTATTGCTTTTGTAGAGCCATACGAGTGGTGCGGTCGGTGCCGCATCACTCGGTGATGGTGCGATCGGGGACCGCACGATCTCCCGGCCGCACGATCGCCACGCGCCGCCTCTCTGAGTCGTGCAATCGGCAGGGGCTAGATCAGAATTATTTTTCGATCGACACTATTTTTGGAATTTCTGGCAACAACAGTGCCAAAAGCGTCCAAAGTTCAACAATACAATGTTGTCTTTTTTTAATAGGGATAGATAAACTTGACCTCTAACAAACCTATCTCTTATTAAGAAAATTAATCATAATAATAGAAAACTTACCTCTAATACATGAATAAATATAAAAGAAAATAATCCCAAATTTGGCTGTGCTACAGTATCTTGACGCGATACTGTTCACGGTACTATTTGTGGTACTGTTCACGGCATGCTGGTACTGTCCGTGTGCTATATGCCTACTAATCTTAGTCCGTAACATTACACCCCTCACGGCAAGACATCTCGTGCTCGAGCTATCAGGTGACGGCCATGGTTGAAGTCCTTCTAATCTCATGTCGATGAAAGGGCACGATGATGACACCATGTCGCATGGAAAAAGATCCGTGAAGCCTTGGTGAGTAACAATAAGGATAGCAACCCTCCAGCATCGGTTGACGTTGTAGTAGTCGTAGGTGGCAAGGTCAACCAACACGAGGTAGCAGCATCCTTCTTGCCCTCGGATGCAGTGGTTGTGAGAGGGATGTGACGACGTCGCTGGCCTCCACCTGTCAGCTGTTGTGCTCCACACTTGCGGAGGCATGTTGTCGGCCGATCACGTGGAGATGACTGTCGCTGGATATCGACAACCTTCCTCCTTGACAAAGGCACCAAAGGTGAAGCCTGAAGAGAAGTTGTCATTGATGACGTAGCCATTGCCAACGTCGGCACCAAGGAAGGTGATGGCGCGCAGCCATTGCAATGGCATGCGACACCTCTTCCTGCTCCTTCACTTGTTCACCAACTCCATAGCCTTCTCAAGTTGACTATCATATTGTTGAGTAAAGACTATTTTCTCGTTCCAGCCATCAACATGTCCAAGAGAGATAATTCAGCATCAGAAGATATGGTGAGTGACTTTGATACCAAATGTTGTGGTATGGGTCTGAGGACCAAGAGTAGGGCACTCGCCCTTGATCGGCAGGCCATGCGCCGCCAAGGCTCTGAGACATATTGAAGAAGAGAAAAGACTAGAGAATTTTATTTATTTGTTTTACTTAATGATAACAATACAATATCGTCCCTTTTATAGGATAGCTAAATTTGACCCCTAAGAAATCTATTTTTATATTAAGAAAATAATCCCTAATAATAGGAAACCTATATCTAATACATAGAAATAATCTAAAAGAAAACATACATAATAAGGAAACTAAATAGATAACCATACGGCACGCGAGCGGCTGTTCACATGACGTACGTCGCTACAGTACCGCACGGTTACTATTCACGGTGCTACAATACTTCCCAGGTATTGTTCATCCATCACGGATCCTAGACCATAACATCTACTTTCACAAAAATACCAATAGTACGGACAATCTTTCGTTGATCTAGCTCAAACATGATAAATTATGACTGAATTTCTTGTAACAAAATTTCCCCATTTCTCCGTAAGCTAGTGTCATAGAACTGCATGCCCATTAGCCATGGCACTTTTCCATAAAACACCACTCAAGCTACCCATGGCTATTCTCACGTGGGGACCCAATCGCTTAACCTTCCGATCGTCCTAAAGTCCCATTGGAACTTTGAAAACTATTTCTTACGTGAGGACGGCCCTACAATAGTCGGCTGAGGCGATGACTTGTAGGAAGCTTCATACGGATATCAACGTTGGACGCGCTCGTCCGGCCAGACGTACGTAGTCCGGACGCACATCTTAATTGCCCTCTCAACAGCAGCAACAAGTTGCACATGTTGAAATCCACATAAATCTCAGTCGCCTGTGCTTTTCTTTTCTGCAAGTCACCCAAAGAGTGCGGTTGTATTTGACACTTCGGATGCTGACCGCCTAACATAGGTAAGCACCGGGTTACGACTTTATTTATGCCGAAGTCCAAATAGGAGAGGGAAGAGGCCATGGCCTGCCTTTATAAGCCATAAGACTGGTTCAAGAACAAAAGAGAGCAAAAGGGATTGAAGGTAGAGAGAAGCTAGAGAAGAAGAGGAGAGCGAGCTGTGCTGCTCAAAACAGCTAGCTTCTGTGAAAGAGGAGGAGATGATCAAGGGAGAGAAGCAGCTTCGTATCCATGAAGAGCGGTTTAAAAACGAGGTTTGGAATTCTTTTCTTCTTTTAATTGTATGTTTTTAAGCTTCGAAGAGTTTGGTTATTTATTTGAACAGGAACGATTAGGGAATAAAATTTAGACGGTTACCAGCGGAAATCGATCATACCAGTGAGGGCCGGTAAGGAAAACGAATCAAGGTTTAGTAGTGGGCCCATATTTCAAATAAAATTCATTTAAATACAAAAATACATCAGATTTCAACTTCATTTTCATCTCTATTTCATGTATATATAAATATCTAGTTTATCTCCACAAGTATCCATAGTTTTTTTTTCTCAAAACTCAAAATTTTCACAAAATTCAAATTTGAATTTCAATTTTTTGTTAAAATCTTCTGAAATTTCCGGTAACTACCGGTTACTGGCCGTACCAGGCAGTAAATTTTTCAACCTGTAGTTTATTCTCTGGGTACGATTAGCCGATTAGGACTTAGGTGAGATATATTTTTGGGTTCTTGTTTTGATTCATGAAAAAGGAGTTTCTTTAGACATGCAGTTCTTTTGGGATATGTGCGCATGTTTGAAACTAAAAGTAGGGGTGCATGTTTAGAGACAAAATTTTATGTCAAAATCAATCAGGTGCCCATCTTTTTACCAAATATTAGGAACCACCGGTTCTGGTGCATACATAGCAGCACAGACAAAACATGGATAAACCATGGAATGGTCCACAGCTGATCCTAGTATACTTATGGATGAACGATACTGTTTGCTGATCTTACAGATAATCTTATACGTTATTATTGTAGATGAAAGAAGATGATCGGCTCTTAGATGGCAATTTTTTCAAGTCCTTGCTAAACCAATCAAGCACAAAAAAAGAGGTAAATAACAATTAAACATATATTCAATAATACACAATACATTAAAGATGGAAAAATTCATGGCTGGCTATTAGAGGATCCAATAAGATCTGTCAAAATTTTCCTTTTACTTCATAGATGGCAGTATAAATTCTGACGGCTAACTTTCTAACCCTGAAATTTCCTAGCCTGAATTTTCATTAAAAGACCACCTACTTTCATTAACTGTGTCAAAGTTTCCTCTACTGCAAAACTTTTTGTTTCCTCTTCTGCAATATACTGATGCCAAAGTTTTAACTTCCTAGGTGCGCTCACCAATCCCAAGCGAAAGATCTTATATGGACTCGTCAGCGAAGCATACTTCACCAAACCTGAAGGCTCTAAACGAGGTCAGGATGGCACATAGTTATATCTTCCTATTGTTTTAATTATCTTCCTAGGTGCTAATATCGAGTAGTTAAATACACGCCAAGACAACTAGCCATTATCATATGTGATTCGCTTCAGAAATGACTAATGGGCCGGGTCTCATCGTTGTGCTTTCATGGCTTCAGGTTGGGGAAGATAAGCTAGCATCCACGAGGGCAGAGATGGGTGAAGTAAGAGAAGAGAACGAGAGGCTCAGGAAGATGCTATCGCGCATCGCAGAGGACTACCGATCTCTTCAAATGCACGTCTACGATGTTCTTCAACAAGGGCAGGCGAAGAAGCTCGCAGACTCTCCGACCACCTTGCCCACCGACATTGAGGAGCCTGAATTCGTCTCACTGAGCCTCGGCACGAGCACAAGAAAGCGCAATAAGGAAGAGAAGAGTACTATTGGCGAAGGCAAAGAAAATGAATTTTCTTTCAAGATTAAAGAAGGCGGCCTCTCTCTTGGACTGTCAGACTGCAAAGTTGGTGCAACTAACAGTGAGAAGGTACAGCCGGATGTGCTGACCTTGAGCCCTGAAGGCAGCTTTGAGGACACCAAGCACGAAGCCGTCGGGACAACAGAGCAATGGCCACCGAGCAAAATGCTGAAGAATTTGAGGAGCGGCGGCGCGGAGGCCGAGGATGATATAGCCCCGCAGCCACAGGTCAAGAAGACTAGGGTTTCGGTGAGGGCAAGGTGTGATGCACCAACGGTACGTACGTACATACATAACAGAAGTATCTTGGAAAATGTCATCTCTCGCTAACATATGGTGAGATAACCTAATGAGATGGAGATGTGATTTGGATTGCTGTGCAGATGAATGATGGATCCCAGTGGAGGAAGTATGGGCAGAAGATAGCAAAGGGGAACCCGTGCCATGAGCCTACTACCGGTGCACCGTTGCACCAGGATGCCCTGTCAGGAAGCAGGTATATCATGCATGATCTATATCAAACAGTAATGCTCAAATTAACTTCAGATCTTCGAAACTACGCATTTTTTCCTGTTCAAAATTACAATGCTACTTTTATTGAGTATGAATTTAATTACTTGCGAGAAATTGACTCGGGCGGGGACCAGGGTTACAAATTTCGGACGAATTTTCGTGAAATAGGCGAAATTTCGTCCCTTTCGGAGGGTACCGAAATAGGTTTTATTCAGCTAAATTTTGGTCGAATTTGGCTCTATTTGAAATTTGTTTATATTTTATTCAAATTTGGGTTAAATTTCATCAAAAATTTGATTTTTTCCTTTCGAAATTTCGAACCAAATGAACAAAATTTCGTTCATTCGTTCGTTTCGCTGGGGACCGAAATTTTTTTGCATCGGAAAATTTTAACACTGGCGGGGACTGACCCGAGTCTCCAACTAACAAAGGCATTATACAATTGCAATACAACATAGGTTTGGAGCCAATCATAACCCAAATTCTGTTCGGTTTGCGAGTAAAACTGTAGGCGATTGGTTGAACTGGACCAACTAACAGGCATTGCCCGTGGTCTCCTAAATTTCCAAATCAAATTCAAATTAGTCCATGAAAATTACCAATTGGCGAGCTAAATTAAGCGCTTAGGTCTTACAAACCTATTCCTAAATATGATCGAAACCACCACATGGTCGAAAAATCCCTCATCTAAGCTCACAAATCAAGCAATCAAGTACTAGCGTCTAATACGGGCCAAACGTTGAAATTCAAGGGAGCACGAGAAATTGGAGATCGGAGTCTGACCTGATCACGAGGGCCGGAGGCGCAGGGGAGGTGGGGATCGAGTGGGGGGCGCGAAGCCTGGCGCCGCTGGCTTGAGTGCTGCCGCTCCTGCCTGCGCCGCTTTCGCCGTCGCCGTCGAGCACTGTCGCGAGGCCGGATGGCGCGAGGCAGGAGGCCTCGAAGGCCAGCCCCGGCGCCGGTAGGGTTCTCTCCTCTCCCTTCGCTGCGGCTTCACCAATTCCGACTTCCCGGCGGCGCGCGCACGCGCCTGGGATTTTGGTTGGTCGAATCAAACTGGTCTGGTCCCTCCCACGCCAGCCGAATGGCCAACGGAATTTAGAGATTTTGAGGGGCTGAAAAGAATATGGCGGGCTTTGGAAACTTGATGGCCTATTTTGTATTGGAATGGGCTGTGCCGCGGCCCATTTCAAGTGAGTCTTTCAAAATTCTCTCAAAAAATATATCCATGTCTTTCCAAAATTCAAATGATCCAAGCACATGTTTCGAGAAACAATGTAGGCGCATTTGAATGAAATATGCGGACTGTACGAAATTCAACGTGTATGCAAGGATTCAAAAACCAAAAAGGGGAAAAATAGCCGACCCTCCTAGTCGATCGCCATCGATCGATCTGGTTTTAAACCGGTCAAATTTTATCAACAAAATTAAACTTAAAATTTTAATTTAACCAGTTTTTGGCGATTATCATTCAAAACTATTATTCATCTATTTAAATTTATACATTTTCTAACCGGCATTTTTATCGATCTGGGTCGCACGACCGTGAACTATTGGTTTTTATCCTTGCATGTATGTAACAAATTTCAGGCGAACTGTGTATCAAGTATCAACTATCTGCCTTCTTAGGGGTGATCGGTATGGTGAAAAGCTCGTGGCTTATGGTTTGAAAACATCAGTGTTTGTCAAAAAAGCATCAGAATGATGTGAGGCTTATTTAGCATAATTAAATTTAAAAAAATTTAAAAATAAAAAAAATATGTTAGCCCATTACGTATAATACAAACAAATACGGGAAAAAAAAGAACCGGCAAAAAAGCTCAACAAAAAGCGAAAAATTCAGAAAAAGACGAAACTTATGAATAGTGCCAAAAAGCCTCCGGCACTGTAGCAGAAGCCTTGTTGATCGCAACGTATAATTCATGTTTGAAATGCTGAAAATTTTTCTTATCCTTGCAAGAATTAAATTGTTTCTTATAATATTCATGCGAAACTCATATGAAATTCCTGCGTTCCTTAAACCGTGCATGTCCATGAGCACAAGATGATGCTTAACAGAAATTTAAACTTCACCTAATCAAAGATGCTTAAATTTCGAGCTCACTCTTTGTAATGGCATACATACACTAGCACTCCTCTCCTCACCATGAATGTCCATGTGCGTGTCACATTTGCAGGTGCAAAGATGCGCGGAGGACATGTCAATCCTGATCACCACCTACGAGGGCACGCACAACCACCCACTCTCCGTCTCCGCCACGGCCATGGCGTCCACCACCTCCGCCGCGGCGTCCATGCTCATGTCGGGCTACTACACCTCCCTCGGCTTCCCCGCCACCTCGTCCGCCGCCGCCGGCCTCCCGGCTGCTGCCGACGCCTCCAAGCTGCCCGGCGGCCTGCCGTTCTTCCTCCCGACCGGCGCCGCGTCCATCAGCTCCACCCCATCCTACCCCACCATCACCCTGGACCTCACCTCGCCGGCTACCTCGCAAGCCCTCTCTCTGAGCAACAGGTTCTCGTCGAGCTGCACTGGCTCTCACAGCGCTAGGTTCCCTCCCACGAGCTTCGCCTTCTCCGGCTCCGGGACGAGCAACCTTCCCAGCGCTACTGCATGGACGGCCAGTGGTGGGTACTTGAGCTATGGATCATCAGGCGCACCGTACAACGGCGGCAAGAGCTCGTTCGAAGCTGCGCTCAGAAGCATCAATGGAAGGCAAGGCTCAGCAGCATCACCCTACCAGGTGCCTCAGCTGCAGCAGAAGGCCTCCGCGAGCGGCGGCGCGGCGCCGGTGTGCTCACCGACACGATAGCGAAGGCGATCACGTCGGACCCGAGCTTCCACACGGCGCTCGCGGCCGCCATCACGTCGTACGTCGGCACGCAGGGTGCGTCGTCAGCAGGTGGAGGAGAGGGAAGCCAGGGGCTCAAGTGGGGGGAGCACCTCGGGTTGGGTCCGTCAAGCACGGCATGCTCGTCCGCGTTGCTGGCACGGTCGTCATCGACGGCGGCAGCGGCAGCGGCGCAGAGTGCGAGCGGCCAGATGTTCTTGCAGCCGTCGCTGGCGCTGTCAGGCTCGACGAGTGCATCCACTTCTCCTGTGGAGAACAGGGGCACATTAGCTGAAGATAAATTCTGAATGTGTTTAGATTCATTCGAAAAGTGTTTTGGAATTTGATGATTTGGTGTACGTATCCTGATATCCAGGGGGTTCATGTGTGTGACTTGAGAAGATAGATATCCTGACAGTAGGATAAAGAAATTGTTTTGCTTCACAGTGTATACATGTAAAACAGATAATTGAGTTTGTGTTTTCTTTCCCTTACTTTTTATGGGTTAGCATAAGATGAGTTGATCATGATACATGAGCACATTAGTGACTAAGAAACAATAGAAGGCTATGTTTCAGATCTCCATTACTTCCAAAAAAAATCTATCTACAGAAATTTCATCTTGATTTATAAAATAGAGTTACATGCCTTTCTTTTAGAAAAGTTAGGCTACCTTCCAAGCAGCTTTTTTGCTTCTGACGTTTTGGCTACATGCCTTTCTTTTAAAGTTAGACCACGTTCCAAACAACCTTTTACTTCTGACGTTTTAGCTTTTTAATGTGGCTTTTTTTCTTTTATTTTTATTTTTCCTTTATTCCTTTGCATTGTCTATGGATGTTAAAAAAATTAGCCCTTGATTTCTACGCTTTATTTCTCGCAAATATTGCATTGTATAAACTGGTTACAAGCATATCAATATATATGCTAGAAACTCCTACTAACACACGTACTAGGACTTCGAATTGGACACCACTTCAACTCGAATTACACACGAAATCGAACTCAAATGCGACTAGGACTCTAAGTCAAGATTAATTTTAACAATCTCCTCCTTAATCTTGACTTTCTAACTTCTTTCCACCTTGCTTGAGTTTGGACGGCGACACATCTCAAACGTCCCTGATTCAACTCATCTTCAGAGCACTTCATCTTCGCTGAGCGCTTCGGCAACAAACGCTTTCTTCGTCTTCGGCTTTTGGCATTCTGAAGCAAAGTGTTCATAATCCTTATAGTTATAACACCTCACTTTTGCCTTATCAAACCTCCGACCTTTACGGCCTTGGCCATCACCTCTGGAAGTGTTCTTGCCTTCACGCTTCGATGATTGTGCCTCCCACTCAGCGCGAGTCAACAAGAGCTGTCCTTCACCTTTGTTGCTAGTGTCATGGATGTGTTCCTCATACGCCTTAAGACGACCAATGACCTCCTCCATGGTCATTGCCTTTAAGTCTCCAAATTGCTCTATGACTGAAGCAATCGGGAGAAACTGTGAGGGAATAGCACGAAGGAATTTCTTTACCACGTACAATTCTTCCACCTTCTCGCCAAGGGCCCGTATCATGTTGACGATGACCGTCAACCGGACGGCGAAGTCATTGATCGACTCTGTTTCCTTCATACGCAGCACCTCGAACTCGGTCTTGAGAGTTTGTACCTTTGCTTCCTTCACACGATCTGTGCCAAGATGCATCGCTTTCAACGCCTCCCACGCGGCTTTGGCCATTTCCTTTTCGGTCAGTAGGAAGAGCGTCTCCTCTGGGATGCCTTGGTAGATGACCGCCAATACCATCTGATCTTTGCGCATATCGACGTTGCCGTTCTCGATCGCATCCCACACACCTTGAGCCTTCATGTACACCTTCATCTTGATTGCCCATGCTGCATAATTGCTAGTCGTGAGCATCGGATAATGCAGCGAGATAGCGGAACTCTCCTTCGCCATTGCACCGAATAATGCCTCGTCGCCGGCGACACTGCTTCCCAAAGTACGCGACATGATCTTGGGCACGGATCAAAAAACTCCGGCTACTTTGAAGGCTCTTGGACCGAGAGAAAACGGAGGAAAATTTGTTGTTTTCCTTTTTCTCTTTTTCTTTGAACTTTGCTCTCTTGCCCTTGCAGCTCTCTGTTTCTGCGCGCTTGGGGTCTTGCTCTGAACAAAGTTGTTCTTTTATTTGGGCCGCTGTCAGCTCCAACTCGCACTCGGTTTTACTTGGAGAGAATTCGGCTCGGAAACCATATCAGACACCGCTTCCTCTTCCGGCCCAACTGATCTTGCCATGACCTTTGGTCCGTTCCTCGCGAGGCCCAACCCACGCTGCATCTCCACTCCGTGCGTGCACTCCTCCCTCGCTTGGGCTTCTTCCAGGTGCCGCACCAGCTCGGCCACCTCTTCCGCCGCCGCGCCCACCTCCACCAGCTGCCGCTCCGCATCTTCCTCGGCGCCGGCCTCCAGGCGTCGCGCCCCTCCTCCGCCCGGCCTTCTTTCTCCAGCTTGAGCTCCTCGGCAACAGCCTCCGCCGGTGCCTTCACCGCGCATATCACCTGGCGTGTCACACTGTGCGCTCCTCCTTCCGCCGCCGCCGGCTCCGCGCCTGCGCAGCAGCCACCCTCCTCGTCCTTGCGGGCTTACCTCGGGGAACGGCGGAGGCGAGCGGATCCGGCTGGTGTACATCCGCGTGGGGAAGATCCTCGACGCCGCAACCTGCGCCGCCTTCTTCCTCGGCGACGGCCTCCGCTTAGCCTCCTCTTCTGCGCCTTGGTCACTCCCCCTCGGCGCGGATGGTGGCGGCAGCTTCTCAAGGACGGCCGGTGGCGGCGGTGGCCTTGGCAGATCCAGGCTCGACGACGGCGAAGGCGGCCGGATCTGGTCAGCTCGGTCTTCTTCTGCGCAGCGGCGGCGATGTCGGCGGGACTCGGGCGACCCGAGGATGACCCCGATCTGGGCACGGGCAGCGGCTGGGTGGGCGCCGCCTCCGATGGGCGCGTCTTGGTTGCTCCCCCTTCGGCTCGCGCCACGGTTCCTCAGCTGCGGCGGCGGCGGCGGCGTTTTCTCCGCGCCCGCAGCTACTCCACTGCGGGCGACGCGGCAGGCTCATCGGCGTGCCGCAGGTGGCCGCCTGCTACTCCTGTGCTAGGCGTGAGGCGCTCCTCTCGCGCGGCGTCGGCCGAGAGCAACGGTGGCCGCCTCGAGCAAAGGTCACCCCGTGGGCAGCGAAGAAGAACTCAAGGTTTTGACTCGATACCAATTGTTAAGAAATTAGCCCTTGATTTCTACGCTTTATTTCTCGCAAATATTGCATTGCATAAACTGGTTACAAGCATCTCAATATATATGCTAGAAACTCCTACTAACACACGTACTAGGACTTCGAATTGGACACCACTTCAACTCGAATTACACACGAAATCGAACTCAAATGCGACTAGGACTCTAAGTCAAGATTAATTTTAACAATGGAAATATAACGGTATTTTTTCTTATTTTCTTTTAATTGAATGCTTTAAAAGCTAACGGTCGCTACAATACAATTTCAACTAAAAGCATATGAAAAGCCGAATTGAATGGAGCCTTACATCGCATAGGATCATCCGGTGATTGAGAAATCTACGGTATACTATTGTACACACTTGACACTCGTAACCTCATACGACTTGACATTCGTAACCTCGTACGCTGCCTGCAACACCAAATGAACATCAGTAGCCACTAATCAGCAGTAACCTATGGAGTTGCAGACAAGCAACATCGATCACTGATGCATCAAAACCATCTTCTTGCTTAACACAAGAACAGGCCATCAAAATGTTCACAAATGGCTTCAAATGTGAAGAACGTTGGCTGCGATTGTCACTTGGAGATGACTTTCATAAACCGGCTCACAGAACTAAAAACGCCCATGACATTATTCAGCAATGATGGCGCCTCTTCAGATTGCTCATTGCCACCTTCAAATATCATCTGCAAATTTCAATGGTGTTATATTTCAAAATGTATTTTTTTATGGAAAATGCCAACACTGCTTTCGAACTATAATAGCATGTGTAGTCAAGCATTTGTATAGCGACAGCGACGGAAAACATTTTCAGCCAAAATTTCGCGAATTTTGGTTTTCTTGACAGGTCCGAAAATTGGTCAAATCTGTGTATTTTCATTCAAATTTCACGTTTAAATAGATTTCATAACTAATACTTGTAAAGAAATACTTAGCTAGCCTAGTGGTGAGGGATGATGGTAGGTGAGCATGAGGTTGTGAGTTTAAACCTAAAACCGGCACTATTTTTTCCCTCAAAATTCAGATTTGAAATTAAAAATTTGAACGAATATTTTTTAATTTTGGATTTAGCAGTGGGGCGATTTTTTTCTGAGAATGTTTTCCTGGCGACAACAAATAGGTTTTCTATATTGAGGTTCTTCGGCTTGCATGCAGTATCAGTAGTTTTACTTTTACTTTTACTGCTTAATGCGTGTGCAGTGACACAATGCTGTCTTGAGATTGAGAAACGAGGTACTCTTGGGTGCTTGCAGTTTCTACATGCAGTCGCATAATTTAACTCACTTTTTCGGCAGCGCATATTCAACTCAACAAGTATAAATAGATACTGATCAAAGATATGAAAAGGCAATAAATTAAACAGTTTTTAACTCCAGTCTCTAACCTCAATATCTGTTGCATCTGGGCGACTTATAAGTTCTCTGGCAAGCAAATACCGATTGGGCCTACTTGGATCATCGTAAACACTTTCCACTTTCTGTAACATAAATAATAAAAACAAAGTTGTTTAGCCTATTCTTTCAATGAATATTAAGTTGAATTATATATGAATGAAAAAAATTACCCACCCAGGATAGCATCTAAAGATTGCACCAGTTGGCAATGGCCTCATTGAGTAAACAGTGGTAAAAGTGCTGCAAAGTGGGTGATGGATGTTAGAAAAGGACAGAGGGAGAACACAACAGAAAAAAAAAAGAAAAAAACACAATATTTTAATCACTTAGTTGATTACCACAAATAGTTTTAAGAAAATGAAACAGGTATAAATAACCACAGTTTACAGTTACAATTGACCATACTTTAGAACAGAGTGGTATACTTCATAGAAGATGTGTCTCTGTCAATACTCTGATCTTGGCAAGCAATAGCTATTTGTGTTTCGGGAAGTAGAAATAGTTACACATTGACAAGTATCAGGGTACAGATGTTTCCAATGACTTACCTTAAGAAATTTCTGCGTAGATTCCGAACATTAAAGCCTACTCCAACATCTCCACTAACAAGGCGTGGGTTCCACATGACAAGAGGTCTTATCTTCATTAAATTAAAATCGGCCATTATTTTAGGATGTCATATTGGATGGAATATATGTGCAAATAATAATAGTGATATAAAGAAGGTTGCTCAAAATATACAAATTTAGATGAATAGTTGATCCAAATATACAAACTTTAATGGATGAGAACATGAATGGATGTGTTTCGGCAAGCAATTCTGCATGATATCTTTCATGTGATGGCCACACATGCAAGTTTATACTAACCTGCTTGTGCAGATGCATTTAGATCCTGCAAATATACATGCATGGCCAAATACTCCGTAAATGCACATGCAACCTTATCCTACCAACTTTTCTTGGCACACTGAATGAAATTCCATATTTTTTTTTCATATGAACTAATGCAAGTTTATCTGCAGAAGTTTGAAATTTGACAAGGCATAGGTTGCATACAGGATCATCAGAGAGTTGAGATGCAATGCGCTCAACGGATTCCAGCATCTGATGATCAGGGATAATCATAACAATGACTTCATCCTCAGTGTCAACTGGTTTCCGATCGCTTAAGCTGCAATTTAAGTTGAAAGAACAGATAGAAAAAATACCAAAAAAGCAGAACAAAAATTAATGGCAGACATCTTAAAGAGCACGTCATCCATAATCTAACAAGAGGAAAAAATGGAATATTCTCACGATGAAAACCAATTATTGGTGGTGCTTAATTTTTTTCTTCTTATTTTCAATATTGATGGTAAAATTTGTGACATTTCACCCCTAGTCAATATTTAATGTCATAAAGCTAGAAGTAACCAATAAAATTTTTATTCTCCAAGAACACAAAATGGTCCGCATTTTGTCCTTTCATGTTTAGTAATATATGGTATCCACCAATAGAAATTTGAAGCGAACTGGAAAAGTCTTAACAACAAGAAACCATGCTTCTGTATAAATACTGCTAGCATGTCACATGAATTCAATAAATCATAATCCATAGCATGTCACACGAGTTTGGTAAGCAATCCATCTCCCTTCTGAGTGGACTACTGAAAGTAAAGCAGTACCTAGCACACTTGAACTGTGCATCTTTCCACTGATACTTCAGTAGGGCAGCTGCTCCAGCATCAGGGAAGATGGCCTTAACTTTCTATAAGCAGAAAGTTGAATCAGCACATAATACATATTTAAACTGCAAGAGTAATAAATTCTCTATCGTGGAACTGGTACGCTCCGAAGCATACAGTAATCCGATGAATCAGTGCTACATAGGAGCTAGTGCCACTGAATTGTAAAGGGAACAAAGCGAGCAAAAGCCATATCTATTGCTAAACGACCTTGTATCCAAACCTGGCCTGTCTCTTGTTCAAGTGTATCTAGGAATATTCTCGACAATGCCCAGACCTCGGCCTGTGCTCCTTCCTCGTTGAGGAACTCCAACTGAGGGATCAGTAGCTCTGCCTACAAGAATGAAAACCAAGCACCGATCATCAACGGCAAGTACATGATAAGGTTGTTGATCAAAATTAGAAGTTTAATCTCTTGGGTGGCACTTGAAGTGAATTCCATGCCATTCAAGGCAAAAAAAAGTACAATTTTATGACAGGTATGGTTAAATTGGAACAGTACATACGAAACAATTCGCAACATACAATGGCTCGCATGCCTCCGGAATTGACGAAATCGGCGCTCGCCTTCCCCGACTGCCATATCGCGCCTTGCAAATCCGACGGCAAGCAGCTGAACAACACAACACGCAGACGCGTCAGAACGAGACGATCTTTTGTGTCGTTGGAATGCTCAGGCACGAGTTTGCCGAGAGTAATAGTGGGCCTGACCTGTCGTCGTCCTCCGCCTGCTGCAGCGCCCCATCGTCCGCGGCCGCCGCCGCTTCCGCCTCCTCGGCCTCCGCGGGGGCGTCGGAGGCGTCGAACCTGCCAAACTTGGCGCGAGCGGGAGGCGGCGCCCGCGGAGGGCAGCCGCAGCCTCGCTGGCGCGGCAGGGAGAGGACGAGAGGTGGTGGCGGGAGACGGCGGGAAGAGGAGCAGGGCAAGCGTACTGGGGCGAGAGCAGCGGCGAGGTCGCCATTACTTGGCGCAGGTGGAGACGTGGTCGAGGTGTGGCTCAGTGGCTGCCCTCGTGCCGCCCGGATAACGGTAGGTTCGTTCCGGAACGGGATTCCATCTACACGCGCCGTCCGATGGAAATTTCAACGGATCAGATTGAGTGCCGCAACAGCACGGCTATGATACTGCTATTCCAGCGACTTGTTGATCAACAATAGCAGTGCACCAAAGCCAAAATCTCGAGGCAATGGTAACTATCTTTGAATTCTACTGATAACAGGTTACAAGTTCCACTGGATACACACTAAACTGTAGTGCAAATCGTGTCGCTCTATTGAGTATGCATCTGTGGTATATTCGTTAGAACATTTTACCAACAGGGGCAAGCTATACGGCATGTTATGGGCTGTTCTTTTGGCTGAGACTTATAACTTTTGGCTATAATTTGTAGCTTTTAAGTTGTTTGTGTGAGAGATTACAGAATAATTGAAACTCACGAGCGGTTTTTGCCGATATAAATAAAGTCGGTACAGTATATAATACAATTAACTAGTAGACCCCATCTTGAAAGTCAATCCGTTTAAATACTAGTTACTGTAGAAAAGCCCAAAGCTAAAAAAACAGGCCCTATATCTCATTATGATGTGCTTTTTGCTCTAGTTTAGTTGTTGCAGGCAGTTGCTATGCTCTCCGTTTCTTTTCCGGTCGCGAAAGATTTGCCGCACCCACATGTTTTTGTTGCATTTGGGTTCTGGAACGAGAAGCCACCGCCGATAAGAGCGTCGCTGTAGTCCAGCTCCATTCCAAACATGAAAAGAAGGCTCTTTGGTTCGCAGACTGCAGAAGCACAGAAGAATCCTATCGTTAGAAATCCGGCAAATCAGATATTAGGTAAAATTTGTTCAATCGGAACATGAATCGCAATTGGTTCTGATATCGCACTTCTGAGCATCAGCCTGTGACTTATTTCAGGCCTTTCAAACTCAATTTGAAACGCATGATCACTTATTCCTGCCAGTTTAATCATGCATGTGCATGTCCAGCTTAATTAGTAGAGGTAGTAACTTTTTCAACATATTATATACCACCTCTAGACGGGTACAACAGAAGTAGCACCGCCAGCTGGTCTTTGGGAAGTTAATTGTAGCTATAGTAGTCATTCCTAACAAACATGTTGCACAGTTAAGATAAAGCAGTTACCTATTGCGAAACCATCATATTCTATAACTGGATCGTCAGGGCTGGCATTTGCTCGATTTTCAAACTCCATGGTGTAAGACATGCCAGAACATCCACCTTGTTTTACTCCAATTCTCAAACAGAGATCTTCATTCCGTTCAGCCCTCATTCTATTCAGATGCTTCAAGGCCTTTTCAGTCAATGAAATAGCTGGTGCAATGCTACCAGGAGTTGCTGCTGCCGCTGCTGCAAAATATAATCAATGATCTACTAAGTTAAATGTTGAAAGAAGCTTGTCTGAAATTCTGACTACTGCAGTGTTTGCACAAAGCATTTAATATCCCAAAAATCATAGGATCTATCTCATAGCCATTCAATCTTCACAATTTCCCTTAACCATTCTCTTTCTCATGCAAATATGGGGCAGATGAACCTATGACCGATGCAGGATAATTGAAAGGACCAGGTTATTTAAGTCACCACTTCAATCTCCGGTATAACAATCATGTTCAACAGAGAAGAAATGCTTATGGAAGTGATAGTTGTGACCAACACCGAATACACCATGCTAGTTGATCAAGCAGCTATATTTTAAAATTATAAATAGGTTTAAAAAGAGAGAAAAAAGTATAACTACCAGACCTCTTCACTTAATCCCCTTAAATAGACAACTGGATAAGGAATATTGCAAGCAAGCCCTAAGCCCCTAACTATCTACTACCGGGTAGATACAGCATAACGATCAAATTGAGGTATAAATAACTGCATCTATTATCTATATTGGTTTTAATCTGGTACAAAGGAATTCCCTAATACTGCAAACATAAATAGGAGTGTCTAGAAACACGTAACTTCTTTCTCACTTGATAGTTAATACTGCAAACATAAATAGGATTGTCTAGGAGCATTTAACTGTTTTCCCCCTAAAGAATTATTGTCTAGTCGGGGTCAGGTGTTTTAAGATCTACTATTTGGATTTTTGGATGGGGTTGGTCTGGTGATGAACCTAGTGAGGGCTACCACGAATGTATGCCAACAAAATCAGCACGCACAGAACTGAGTAAGCAGCAAGCAACTAAATTAGTAACTCAAAAGGCAATACGGGCTGGCAATATATACCCGGAATTGGAATTCTGACAAAGCCGTAATGCTTATACTGCCAGGCATGACATCAGTAATCTACAAAGCTACCAAGCTTGCTAAACACCTAGTCCTACATGGAACATATTCTTCCTATCCACGGCAGGAACAATTTTCAGTTGCCTGAATCAAGATAAGGAGACGTGCTATTTCAATATCAATTCCTTCGCCAACGTTCAATATTTCTTACAGTACGGGCCAATCCAACTTCATTTTACAGGTTTTCGCAACTCGAATTCCAGCAGCAGCAAATCCAATCCTTTCACGCAAAAGTAACTCTATTTTTCTCTAAATAGATAAGTAAGCAACATCTGAGTTGACCAAGAACCTGGAGGTGCGGAGGCGCGGAGGGAGACGGCCCTGCCGCCAGGGAAACGGATCGAGGATGCGGAGGAGGAGACGGCAAGGTGGGGGCGGGCGGTGCCAGGGAGGTGGCCGAGGAGCGGGCGGGACGTGCCGGATGCGAGCGCCATGGTGGGGTTTGGGGAGAGAAGAGGAGAGACGGAAGAGGAAGCAAGAGGAGGACGACGACGACGACGAGAGGAAGGGAAAGGCCTGATAGCTCGCGGGCCGCCCGGATTCTTGGAGCATCTTCTCTTGGGCTCCTCCGTCTCCATTCTTTCTGGTCCACAATTTAGGAGAATTTAGGAGAATGGTTTCGTGATGGCAGTAGGCACTGAGGTGTGAACTGCGTCACAAGATGGTCGCATGTGCAAACGCAAAAACAAACATGTAGGTAAAGTCGTATGCTTTAATCTGTTAATTTAATCTTAGTAAAGACAATATTTTTCCTGAAAATCTAGAGTGGTCCTGGAAAAATGGAAGCGAAGCATAACCTAGGACCATATCAATTAGGACAGTTATTTGGGCTTTGAAGATAGGGGCAATCAGGCAAATGAAAAGCTCAACACAATGTTGTTTCTTAATATATTGTGCAGCAGGGGCGAATCTAGCTAGGAGGCTTCATCAGGCTTCAGCCTATCCTCCACCGGATGCAGGCCCCTGCCCGATGGCTAGCCATGCCTCTTGCCTTCTGGGAAGAGGAAGATTAGAAGAGAAAATGGGTCTTTTCTCAGGCAGTCAGTCCACAAAGCCCACAAACCACTAATCCACAACAAATAGCAACTTACATCTACAAATGACATAGCCAAATGCAAAATCGAAGAGGATCGAGCGGAAGTAGAGAGTTCACAGTTGGCTAAGGTCCTGAGAGTGAGCGGTGGCCGACAACGCGTGGAGGCGCGGCCGTGCAAGGAAGCCAAGGCGATGCATGGCGGCCGATGGGGCCAGCGACTTGGGCGGCACTGGTACGAGTAAATATATTATGGGCGCACCCGAGGAGGCTATGAGAGCTGGCGGCTATGGCTACGGTGCAACTGTGCAGAGAGCTAGCGGCGTGAGGAGGCCAAACGCCCAGGCCTGTAGGCAATCAGCCAATTGCCCGAGGGACGCACGGAGGGAGGAGAGGAGGCAGGGTAGCAAACCGTAGGCGTAGGGCACGGGCAGGACTCTAGGACGGCAGGAGTCAAGAGAGGCCAAGAGAGCCAAAGAGGAGAGTAGGAGACCGAGGATTGCAACTTAGAACTTAGAAGTAAGGACTAAAGCCACTGAGGTCTAAGCCAGGAGTAATCGACTGATTCTTGGGAAGCCAACACCCAAGCCGGTCGCCGGCCAGGTATTTATTCAATTGTCTCAAATCTCAATCTTATTATTAGAGACTTAGAGTGTTAGTTTATTGTTACACACATTATTAATGCTAATATCTACTTACAACTTACTATTTAGTGTTTACTATTGTTATTTGTTACTTATTAGATTTTGTGTAGTGATGAATTCTACAATTTGTTTTTAGATTTACAAATTGCAATAACAAATAAATAAACTTTGCATAACTATTTCTCAAATAATTCAAGGAGTACTTCCCTAACCGATGAGAGTAAAAGTCAACAAAAAATGTTTCGATTAGAATTTAATCTTGATGAAACCGAAGAGGCAATAAATATTATCAAAACAGATTTACATAACAAGGTAGCCAATAAGTGGTCCAATGACTTAATGGTTTGTTATACCGAGTGAGAGATATTTAGAAGCATTAAAGATGATAGAATCATAAGATGCTTCCAATGCATAACATCTCGTAGAATGAATTTTCCTTGCGGTTCTAATTTGCCTTCTGATTCATGTTAGCACATTCATAGTATGTTTCGTTTATTTTGAATGTTCACGACACTTACAATTTGTATTACTATTTTTACTAATTTTGACATACAAATGACAGATCACTACTCACTGGAAGCATATTCATATGTTTTGGGGATGCGTTTTTAATTACCAATGTACCTTTATTGTATTTCTCTCTCTCTCTCTCTCTGTGTGTGTGTTTTGCTTCTATTCTATTCATGTATAAATTTGGATTCAACAAAAGTAAAAGACTATATTTCTTCTTTTTTTTGATATTATGAGTACAATAAGAACACAATCACGCACTCAACACCACACCCTCACACACCCACCCCACACCCATGTGGGTGTGTCCAATGTACACACTAGAGACTAGGCGGAGACCCGAGATCTCCGGGAGCCATTACCACAGAAAGGGTTATCATAAACAGTTCAAAATCGTCATCACAGATGATTTCTGACCTGTCTGAATTTATGTGTCTGTGATAACAGGTGGTTATTATAGACGACTCTCGAATCGTCTGTGATAAGTTACAATACAGATGGTTTTTTTAATAAAAAACCCCGTCTATGATATTCAGGTATCATAGACAATTCTTAAGTGAATAGTGAGTGAGTGGCCGACTATGTCTATATGTACTCTATAAGTCGATGAGAGTTTTGAGAAGTGTGTAACAGAGAAAACACAGTGAAAAAGTGCGTCAGTTTGCATCGCATAATCATGCTTCAGTTTCCTATGTTCCGTCCTGTTATCTGCTCCGCCTTGTCGTTCCCACCTCCAGCAAGTCGTCCACAACCGTGTATCAGAGTCCACAGCTAAAGCGTGCGTTTGAGAGAGCCAGAGCCAACCTCAGGTGAGCAGTCGTAAATGAGTTATGACCGCTGACCCTAAACCGGTTACGACCACTGAGTAAAGGTGTTCTGAGTAGTCATATCTCTCCCTTCAGGTCTACGCTGTTTCCCGTCCGATAACAGAGCACTCAGGCATGTTTCGAGATCCTTGGAGGGGATTGAACCCAACAGGCTAGTCAGAGCTGATCTCCTCGGCTACCTGTGGGCTTGGGCTACGAAGCTTGATGGTTTCTGGTGGCGTGCCAGTAGCCTTCACAAAGGAAACAAAATCTTCCCAATTCTCTTTTTGCATTTTTTTTTCACAGAGGTAGGAGAAGGAGAAATTGAGAAGGTTATTGCACCATAATGGAAAGGTACCTCCGAGTGTGGAACATTTCTCTTATATTCCACCACTACTTTTCCCCTTTCCTTCTACTTAACAATCGCTGCACGGCGGAGCAGGAGGTCGGAGGTGGAGAAACAGTTAATCCTTCACCTACCGCCTTGTATGTCGTCATTACAAGACGACGTTTCTTACTCGGAGGAACTTGATCATCCAATTCTGAGTCTTCTTCCCTAGATCCCAGGTCGACATTGTTGTCATCCAAGGACTCCTGGACACCTACGAGCTGTTAAAAAGAAAATAAAAATATTTTAGTGATCAAAGTTTTGAGTACCGATCACTCAAATTCATATCGACTTAAGAAGCTTACCTTCAATCAAATGTTCCTCTCGTTGTCAGGAATGACAACCAAAATTTGAGGAAACTCCAACTTGTTCGCGGATTCCTTTTCGTAGATGTTCCTGACCCGATCAACAACTTCGATCAGAGACAAGTCTACATAAACAATAATGAGTCGTAATCTGCTCAGAAAGAGAATATTTCAAGTGGATTAAGTTCAAAATATTTACCATCTCGATAGTCTTTGGTTGAGTCATTCGTCCCAGAGTATCTCCACATGGAGTGCACTTGCCACTTTAAGGGGCTGATACACCACATAATGAAATCATTCACCACATACCATACAGTTAGCCCCTGCTCCCTAAGAAGGTTGATGGCCTTGATGAAGGGTGCAATCTGACCATGACCAAACGAAGTTGTATCCCATGACTTCTTCTTCTTCGTTATCTTCCGCACGAAGTGTAGTCGATCATCTTTGGTCACAGTCATGTAAAACCACTTCTTATTCCATGTAGACCAAGAAGACTTAGTATACATGGGGATTTACTCCTTCGCCTTCCCATCATGGAGGTGTAGGGAGCAGCTTCTAGTGATCGTCTTAGCATTTTTTACTTGCCGTGATAATACTTAAAGAGGTCCAGATCTACTAGGATCCCCCAGTACGCTTAGCTAAGATAGACAAAGATGCTTAGCATTGTGATAAAAGTTAGGTGTCAAATTCACCAACTCTTATCTCAAAATGCTCGAGCATGGCCGCTAAGAACGGGTGCGATGGCAATCAGAAACCACAATAACAATAGGCTTGGAAGATTGCAATTTTGCCTTCCTCACCAATGGGAAGTATTACCCACCGCTTCTTTCCACTTCACCAAACTCCAACTTGGAATCTTGCCCTGAGTTTCGAACGAATGGATTCTCTTGCTACTCATCTCCGACTCTGCTCAGTTGGAATACTCTACCATTGTTTCAAATCTAGTCAGGATCAATGAATCTTTCTTGCTGATTTGGGATTAGAAAATACGAGGAACGAGAAGAGCACTCAGAGAAGATGAATCGATTTGGGGGAGTTGTAAAAATCAGCAATTACCCCCGAGTCCTATTTATACGGGAAACAATCGAGGTGAGACAACGGTTGGTATTCTACGGGAACTACTCCCAATGGACCAAAACCCACGTGACCATTTGCTTCCTTTTTCATTCGCACGGTAATTAAATAAAATAATTTCACACCTTCAAGTAAAATAATTTCCTTGACCAAGTCTTAATTCAGCCAAGAGATATGCCGGTCGGAAAATACTTTCTGACCAACTCCTCCAAATTTTTCTCAAGTAAAACACTTTCACTTGAAGTTAGGGACCTAGATGACAATGATTAAGTAATTTGTATTACTTAATGACTTGTTGTAAAAAAAACATCCATGAGTATCCCTTGGTCGGAACAAGGCTTTGTCAAAACAACATCCATGAGTACCCCCTAGTCGGGGAGAATACATTTGGATTGTTTCGAGCATCGACCACCACTCGGTCGGAGATATATACAATGAAATACATGGTCTTAAACCTCCGACCAGGGGTTGAGTCTACCATAACTGACTACAGGAATATGTGCCTTTATCTCACTGATATAACTGCACATTCTTGCTCTTTGTTTATGTCAATAACTACAAGACAACCGCACCAAGAGAATGTTTCACTGACAATAAACTCTCTATGTGTGCGGATGACCGAAACCGATGAGGCATTTTTCTACAGACACCAACTGCCACTTCTTCGATGCTATTTATGCAGGGCATTAGATGATACGAGAGAGATGATCGCAAGACATTACATACTTGTAATCTTAGACATTCCATTAAAATAGAATACAGGAACACAGAAGTAAGGTTATTATTCTCTCAAGAGAGTGCCCAAACTTATCTAAACCCTTGTTTCCTCTGCGTGATCCAAAGTGTTGAGTTTCTCGCAATTATTTCGTAAGATTGATAGTAATTGGTTGACAAATGTTTCCCTTGCGCACTTGGGTGAGTGTATTGTACATTTCTACTCGTTGCCTTCATAAATACAAAAAATGCAAATCACATGTACTCATTTCCCTCACAATGGACAGCCATGATTTACGCCCGTAATTTTCTTAAAGGATCGTCTATTTGTAAGGTGCCTAGAATTTTCTTAAGCACAAGCCCAATTTTTATTCATTTGATCAACATTCAGTTATATGAAACATCAATTTCTGTATAAATCCAATGGTTACAAAATTGACTTAGGATAAAATCAAGCAACTTACAGATAGCAAAACCGTTTTCTTAATTAATTATGCGATCATTACTTAAAACACAATAAATTCAGTGAAACTCTTGAGCTATTGTATTGTTGTTGTCACTAATACTACTCCATATACTACTGCGCACATACAAATTGTAGATGAATTTTTGCTAGTAGCGGGCACCTATCACTTAGGCCCTGTTTGTTTCGGATTCTAGGCAAGCTAGTTACTTCTAGTAGCTAAAAGCTCTCCCAAACAGTACAGCTTTTGGGCCAGCTACTGAGAATCTAAAAATCTGGGGAAGCCACAATTGTACTGGGACTGAGAAGCTGCAAAAACCCAACTTCTCATAGATTCTACGGACTAGTGCCATTAAAATTCAACTTATTTACCCGCAAAATGCCACTGGATATACCCCTCCCCCTGCCCCCCCGGCCCCTCCCAGATCCCTCTTGCGGACTCTCCTACCCATCCTCCCCCACGCCTCTCTCCTCCCCCCCCCGCGCCCACCCCGGCCCCTCCCACCGGCGCCTCCCCACCGGTGGCCCCCAGATCTCCCGCCGCCCCACGCCTACCCCTCCTCCCCTCTCCCGCCGCCCACCCCGGCCCCTCCCGGATCTCCCGCCGCCCCTCCTCCCCACGCCTCTCCCCCTCCCCGGCGACCCTCCCAGATCTCCCGCGCCGCCTCCTACCCCACAACTTGGACTGCAAGGGGCGGCAGCGCGTGAGCCCCGAGCCGGCGCCGACCGCCACCACGGCGTCCTCGGCCACGCAGCACTTGGTCGCCGACCCCAGCACCGGTCTCCACTGCCTCGGCAGACTACCTGCAGACAAGTGCAGCTATACATCAAAAAATCCATATTGTAGTGGTATCTTTGTGTCTTCATGTGCAGATAGTTATTGGATTTGTTTGTGTCCACTTCCAGCCCCAACTCCTTGTCCAGCATCTGTACTTGAGCTATCTTGGTTGCTTTTTTGTTTGAAGTCCTAGATATTGAATTTAGTATTGGGTTTTTTTAATCAATTTTCATGTATCTCATTTACATCTGAGTGCTTCGTAGGTTTAGTTTCATAGAATATCTGCAAGTTTTGAAACATATAGTAACATGTTGATGTCGGGTGAAAGTTTGAACGTTGAATCAAGGAGTCTTGTCGATGCCTTTTGTTAACAATTTATAAATTTATTTCTGTTGACATTTCTGCTTAGGTATTATCCACCTCTGAGCTTAGTGCAATTTCCATGGAATGTGTTGTTAAGGGTACTGCTGTTTGTCACACAAGGATTTGTGTTGGTGATACACTGCTGTTTGTCACACATGAATGCAAATCTGGTCATGCTTCATGTATTCCACTGTCATGATTCGTGAATATTGATGTTGATTTCTGTAGCGAGAAATATAGTTGGTGATGTGCTTGTTTGTTGTGGAAGTGGATCTCTTTCCGTAGTTGGTTGATTTGTCAACTAATTTTGGTCTCATTGTTTGACCACTGAGGCTAGCTACTCAGACCAGCTGCTACTCAGACTAGTCAGCTACTCAGAATCTCCAGCTAGCTACTCAGACCAGCTAGCTATTCAGAATCTACAGCTCCCTCAAACAGGCCCTTAGTCAATCACTTATTATACTACTTGACAACTAATTTGACGAAGAGCGCACCGTGGGGCAAAAAATACAGAAGGTCCAAATTATTTCTACTCATGGAAAATGCAAATACAAAATGTAGAAACCAATTATAAAGAGCAGGAAGTAATTGGATAGGTACATGGTGCTCAGTGCTCACACCAAATCGTCTTCATTATTTCTAGTCAACGTAGGAAAATACAACCAAATCCAAACTGTTGTGCTCGTATAGTATCGAACCAACTCATTGGAATTACTTCAGTAGGAAAACAAGGGGCAAAAATACCAACGGCAGCATCAGACGAGCTGCTCCGGGAATCGGGATCAATCCTCAATTCCTCAGGGACTAACGAAGAAAGCCCAGAAACCACCAACGGCGGTCGCGGCCACCATGAGCCAGACCACGACAGCGACGATTGACTGCATGAGCGGCTCCACCCTGGACGCGAAAATTGTGGTGAGCAGCGTGGAGAGCGCCCAAACCGCCGCCTTGACCTTGCCCCTGTCCTCCGGGCGCGCACGCTCGAACTTGCGCAGGAAATGGAAGAGCAGCAGCAACGCCGCGTAGGCGACGACCACGAACGCCACTGAGCCGGGGTCGCCCTGCGACTTGTAGATGGCCAGAAGGGAGTTGCAGGTCAGCGCACCGAAGCCCAGCTTCGTGATGAGAGAGTGGCGATCGTCGCGATCCATTTGAGCCAATGGTAGGTATGTGACAGGCAAGCGAATTGTGGGATCTGGAGCTGCAGACCAATCCATGGCGCAGGAAATGGAAGAGCAGCAGCAACGCCGCGTAGGCGAAGACCACGAACGCCACTGAGCCGGGGTCGCCCTGCGATTTATAGATGGTGTTCCAATCCCAGGACACCTCATATCATTCCGTATTTGAGGCAGGACACCCGGACGGTGCCAACCGGCAGAATGACGTTAACCGATACACGCGGTCCAACTTTCGAAACTTCGGCCCCTCAACGCGCCTATCACCATACATTCCACTAGGGGTGAAAACGGTCGGAAACGATCGGTAGGAGGTCAAATCACTTTCAGTTTCACATTATTTTCTCGAAAACGAAATCGATACGATATTGTCGGAAACGAGAACGACATCGATATTCCGGTAAATTCGGAAACGAAACTATTCGATCAAAAGTGCATCGATAACGATCGAAAATCATAAAAGCGATATCTAAAATACAATAAACACACCAATCTGCACAGCATGACAATAGATGTATATATTAACCTAGGTCACATGAAAAATAATACTGTAGTAATCATTTCAGCAATACCTTCTGCATGAGGAAGCCAGCAACAGCAGGCTTCAAAAACTTGGTCACCCCCTCTGTCGAAGCATGAGCTCTGTGTGCTGTGCCAAAAGCATCATTTACATAAAGGTCAGCAACAGATGCAAGCTTCTTAGCAAACTCAGGATCATTCTTTTCTTCCTCCTTGTAGAATCTAACATTCTCTAGGAGAAGAACACCGCCATCCGCAAAGCAAAGACCAATTTCTCTACTTCCTCACCAATGCGGTCGTTGGCCATCACAACCTATTTATGCATAGAAACAGATGTAGGAATATAAGAATTGCTCTTAAGCTAGATGTTGAAAGGTACTATTTATAAAACAATGATTACAGGCGGAATGGCTCACAAGCACAAAGTCGATCACAACATTAAACAAATGCATTGGTCCAACAACCACAATTGAAGAAGTTCATTTACAAAAGAGGAAAACAAACAAACAAGCGTGTTAAGTAAAAAAAACGGCGGGCAGGTTGGAGAGGCACCCTTGCATTTCAATCTCCCGCAATTGAGGTACAACTACTTCTCATGCCACTACGTATTCTAAAGTAAACATTCGGCATGGTTACATTCATACATTACAAAATGGCTACAAAATTGGAACAACTGATCTAATCTGTACAAATTGACTCTTATCGGCTATCACCAATTGTCACTATCACGATGATCGATGGTTGGTTCAGATATACTAGCGAGAAATCTGCAAAGTCGAAGGAAAACTAACTCAACCTCACTGTGAACCCTCATCCAACGACTAACAAGAAACTAATTGCGAGTGTCTTGGATCGAGATAAAGAGTTGCAATTCGACTTAAATTACAGATCTACATATACGAAATTAATTACGACAAAGACGATGGACCACCTTTGCCTCATGTTCACATCCTTGAAATAAAAGAATACCCAAGTGTAGCAATCGCTCTAGTATAATAGTATTCACTACAATCCTAACAAAAGCACCTATATCTCTTTTATAGCCACCGATCTAAATTCGAAAGAACACAGAACCACTCAATCGCATCCAAATCCTCCAAACATGCATCCAATCCCTATTAACAAATCCACGATTAACTTTATTGATCGCGCAGATGGTGCGGATCGAAGCGTGGTGCTCACGGATGGTGGCCAGATGACCTGGCGCCCTTCTCGCGAGGAACTTGATGGTGGGCACGGAGGCGCGGTGCGGGTGTCGTCGGTGATCTTCGGCTGTCGTCGGCGGCACGTTGAGGTCGGCGCGCACGAACACCTTCTTCCTTGAGATCCGCCTCCCCGAGTGCCGACGCTCCTCTTGGTCGCCATTCCTCCTCGCTCCTGGACCAAATCCGACGCCGCGAGGGTCACACGGCAGCCGCGAGAGGTGGCCATGGATCCAAGGAAAACGGCGATCGGAGGAGGACTCACCGAGGAGAAACCGGATCGAATCGGCCGCGATTTGGTGCGAGATCGGAGTGAGAAGACGCGGCTTTGGATGTGGCGACGCAGCGAGGGCGCTCCGTTTCTTTATAGAGGCGATGGGAGGCATTATTCGGCGGATGGAGGCGGCGGCTGCTGGAGATGCGGATGGAGGCGTGGGGATGGAGGCGTGCGTGGGGATGGAGGAGGAGGCGGCGGCCGCTCCGCTGGCGGTCGCCGGAGAATGGAGATGCGGATCGCGGATGGGTGTGGCCGTGTGCGGTGTGCCCGTGTGGAGAGGCCGAGAGGCGAGACGCGAGAGGAGACGGTCCGACGGAGACGCGCGCGACGCCGAGAGACTAATAGGCTGGGCGGGGTTGCTCACAGTAATTACCGATTAAATCGGTATTTATCAAAACGATCGGAAGAGAGTTAAATCGTTTCGTTTTCATTATCGGATATTTTTACCGCTCGCTTTCCGCTTTATCGGTTACCGTCACCGCTTCCGCTTAGGGGAAAATCGATAATTTCTCGAAAACGATTTTCGATAACCGAGAATTACCGTTTTCGTTTTCAGCCCTACATTCCACCGCCACAGCACCAGATGTCTCAGCGCGCATGGGGCTCGATGCCTCCATCGGATCTTCCGCTGCGTGTCGCAAGCAACTTGGGCTCATCTCGGCAGACAACTCTGACGCGCCGGCGCACCAGAATATGAGATCACTGCAACGCTTTTGCGGCGCCATGAATATGAGATCACGTCGTGGCAGCTCCGGTACACGATTAATATTTGACTTTGTTTTCGATATATTGTTATTGATTGAGTTTAAGGCCTTGTTCGTTTTGGTTTCAGCTTCTAGTTCCTAGTTTATTTTTTTACTATTTGTAAATTTCATCTTTTTTTTTAATTTTTGACTTTTTTATCTTTTTTTTGCATGTTCTTTTTTTCCCGTATTCGTTTGCGTTGTCCGTAATGAGCTAGCATATTTTTTCTATTTTTAATTTTTTTTAAATTTAATTATACCAAATAAGTCACCTTCAGCTACAATGAAATTTCAGCCGCTACAGTGCAATTTCAGCCATAAGCCACAGCTTTTCAGCTCAACCGAGCAGGGCCTAATTTTGTGCCATTTGAATATTTGGTTTTTAATGTCTGCTCGGCGGTGGTTTGATTGGTCTTTGACTGGCGATAAGACTGGTCGACGATCTGACCAGTCATAGTGTGGCAGTTTGACCAAGGTTGTCGTAGTATCGGTATTTTGTTGACAGTAGCTATATTTCAGATAAGATCTTTTTGAGGTTTTTGGTTTGAGACATAGTACGGTAGTACTGACATTGTAAATGTGGTATGACCGGAGTGGAGTGGTCTAATCAGTCATTGCATGGCGGTCTTACCGGTAACTGTCTGAGCGGTCTGACTAGCATGGGTGCTGCGGTCAGATTAGCCCCTGTGCCAAGGTTATTTGGTTTTGGGTTGTTTTAGTTGTGTTAGTCATAGTGTACCCACGCAAGTGTTAGTCATGGAGTTTCCATATAAGTGTGAGTCATGTGTATGTCTATGCATGTGTTTTGCTAATTGGGAGTCAAGTGTGTGTCATTTGTGCTCATATCGATGGCTTTGTCTTTGATATGTAGGTGATTGATGATTGATTGCGGCCAGTGGCAAGACCGAAGCTTGGTGACAGTAGCGTATCGTGAAAGTCTTAGTACAATATTATCTCAGCTGAGAAGCACGGGAGAAAGACAAGAATCGTGAGGAAGCAATGCATGCATGTGGTGTGCCAATTGGACTTGTGCGTTCAAGTGGTGACGGTTCTCGGAGCAGACATACAATCTTGGCGGCAAGTAATTGGGCATTATGGACAATGGTGTGATATGGTGTACAAATTGGACTTGGACGTTTCAAGTAGTGATGACCTCGGTGCATGCATACGATCTTGGTGGTGAGGCATTGGGCATCGCTTCTTCATGAAGACCGGTGGATGGCAATTGAGGAAATTATCCTATACCAGGTGGAGTGGCAGTTTGCAATACCACGGCGTTGACTTAAGTGGTTTAGGTTACGTCTTTATAGATGAAGTGTCGTATCGTGCTTGTGTAGCCTTTGGAAGGTGTGCTTTGACAAGCGTGCAAGTTTGTGTAATGTAAATTCCATTGTGTGTGGATCACCAGATTTTTTTCACTTGTAAGTGGTGTGATCCACTAAGGAGTGGCTGGTTTGGTGTGAGGTGGAAGCATCCACTAATTAAGCCTTTTGTGTGACTTGAGAGGTATCAAGTCTAGGATTAGAGTTTCTTTGTGTTGGAGGCTTGTGTGTGCGCGTTCTATGCTTACAGCTCCACCATCCTAAAGGAGTGACTATAAAACATTTCTATTCAAGTGAAATGAATATCTAAAGTTTGCCTAAGTGAGTTATGCCATGGATCCTTTCTTATGCTTTTGATTTGCCTGGCTTTCCTGTTTGGATTTCTCTCTTCTTAATCTTTTTTGGTGTCAATGATGTGTAAGAGGTAGATATGTCTCTTGTAGATCAGATCATATCCATCTAAACACTTTTTAGGGGAAGTTCTTGAGTTTGTCCGGCTTTCCTCAAGAGAGAGGTAATTTGAGGTTTCCCTCTTGTGAGTGATTCGGCTTGAATTCATGCTGTGATCTAGCTTGTTATGACATATGAGGAGCCATCTAAGGTCATTTAGATTATCTAGGACTCACGAGTAAGAGTTGATCAAGGTTTCCCTCTTCTACTCGTTTTTAGTGCAACTCTTTTTATTTCGGATAAATGTTACAACTCTGGCATCAATCTTCACGATCTATGATTGGAATATGTTCCTGATATCTTAGAGAGCATTTGTGCAAAGATTCACTGTATTTGGATTAGTGGTTTGTGTCGGACCCTAGATATGCCATTCGGAACCCTTTGTGTGCTTCCATCGCACTATTCTCTGGGATAGTACATACAAGTACATTGCTGAACATGAAATACATATCTCGCAAAAACAAAACATAAATTTAGTTCGGCTTAAATTAGAGCACCGCCTAATATTCCCTCATTTCTTGATATTAGTTCGGCTTGCATGGCTAGAAGACATAAATTTAAATAATATTTAATAAAATTACATTATACTTATTTCTACGAGATAAATTCTATCTAACAAAATAAAATATAATCTAAATTTATTAAATATTACTTAAATAATATATTTCCTTAGTATACAAGTCGGACTAATATTATATACAGACCGAGGCCACGTAAGACGATGGAGACAAAGGATAACCACTTAGTTTGATCTTTTTAGCCAAAAGTCATAAGCTTAAATCAAAAGATAGTTAGAGTACCACCTAATATTCCCTCATTTCGCGATATTAGTTCGGCTTGCATCGCTAGGAGACACAAAATTTTTAAATAATATTTAATAAAATTATATTATACTTATTTCTACTAGATAAATTCTATCTAATAAAACTAAATATAATCTAAATTTATTAAATAATACTTAAATAAATACATTTTCCTAGTATAGAAGTCGGACTAATATTATGAGCCTGTTTGGGACTGTTCCGCTCCAAGTTATCCAGCTCCGCTCCCAACTTCGCTAACCAAACAGGTCTAACTCCAAAAACTCCGCTCCAAGAAAAAGGTGGAGTTAGAGGTTAACTCCACGTTTTTTATGAAGCTCCTCAAGGGGTACTCCACAAACAAAGGTTTTCAAACTCCTCATGGAGTTGGTAAAATATTACCCACCACTACTATTACTAGTAGTGTGCCCGTGCTAACGCTACGGTAAAATACAAAACAAGATAAAATTTGTAAAAAAATAAAACGAACAATCAGATTCATTAAGATTCACGTCTCATATATTGTATAACCAAATATTTTTGTCACATAATGAATGTCACATAACGACTGATCCTTTGAGGAGGCGACAACATCATTGGACTCACCCATTGACGACTTTTTCCATCCCCACATTGTTTAAACTTGAGGCTACAAAGAAAACAAACATTTTTGTCACATAAAGAAATATGAAACACAGTAAGGAAATGAATGTCACATAACGACTGATCCTTTGAGGCGACAACGCAGGGAGTCAGGGACATTTTGTTTGGGACAAAGATACTTCATACCAAAAGCGAGCTGGAAAAATACAAGCTCATAACTCAGTTGCTCAGTGTACAAGAATGAACTCTGATAAGCATGCAAGCAAAACTATTCCCAAAATAAATTTAAAAAAAAGAATGACCTCTGATAAGCATGCAAGCAAAACTATCCCCAAAATAAATTAAAAAAAACAAGAGTCCACATGGAACAATTAACACACCTGAAACATCACTGTAAAATGCCCGTGTGTTGCAACAAAATTCCAAAAAAGGGTGAGAGATGGTCGTACAACATCATAGCATGAGGAGAACTGAAAGGATAAATACATAAGCATTAAGCTATTTATGTGATCTGTGCTTTGATATATGCTTGGTATTCAGTAATCAGAAAGGCTTATAACTACATGACCATAGCATTTTGTATCTGTCCTGTGATATGCAGGAAACATTCTATCCTGTTTTTTAATAAGCAAGGGAATTTACATTGATTATCAAGATGACATTTATATAGCATCAGCTGATCAGACAAATAAAGGGTAAGCACGCATTTGATCACATCCTTATGTATTGGTGAGAAAAAAAACATATAAGGATCATCCTACCTGCTCGTTGATCTTCATGGCGGGGATGCGCTGGCGGACACCACCACCACCACCACCACTACTACTACTACAACAACAATGTTACGGCAATACAAGCAAGATGCGAAGGCATTACACCAAATGACACAGAACTGCTATAATTTACAACAGGCTTACATTTTTCCGCTTGTTGACCCCCTCAGTTTGTAGGCTGCTATAGAAATAACATTGACATTGACAGGCTCGTCACCATGGATTAATCCATGATTTTGTGTTGCTACACTTCTCTTCCATGTAAGTTGTACAAATAGAAAAGGGCATGGGGAAGTAGAAATGAAAATAAATGGGGGGAATACCTAACAAAGGAAAAGAAAAAAGAAAGTGGGGAAAAAGAAACGAAGATACACATATGCACCGTCTGATTCTGAGAAAACTAATGAATGGTGTTACCTCTATCTTCTTAGTTAGACATACAGGATTTTTGTTCACTCTGTTTGTTGTATGAGTTGTGTCCTTAAGCTGGACTCTTGGACCTGTCCAGAGGAAGGTAAGCTATAAGATAAATTGAACAGCAAAGCACATCATTTTTTATTGAAGCTTGAAGAAGAGCAGCCTATACCCTACTGTAGTGTTTAGATGTAGCTATAGTTAAAAATATTCATAAAAAATAACAACAACAGGACCATGCATGGTTTTCAGACATTGATCATATAAGGAATTTTATCTATTAATATAAGGCACTCAGTGATCAAATGAATAGATTGTCGGGACTCAGACCACAACATTTTTGTGCAATGCTTATGTTTCAGCCAGTGACTCGGTATTACATTAGGATCTTGTTGAACTGTTTCAAGCATTTGTGACCTTTGAGGCTTTCAAACCCGTTTATTGTAAATAAATCAGGTTATCCTCTACAAGGCTAAAACAATTATATTTGATACATGGGAGTAGCACTCAGCAGACAATGAATCCTAAGCCCTCACGGTAACCGGGATAATGATAAGAAGACAATGAATCCTAAGCCCTCACGTAACCGTGGATAATGATATGGATAAAAAAATCAAGCTTGTACCATGTAACTAGCTGCTTGTAGCCAAGAGTTCTCTGTACTCATTAAGCATGGTACTTTCTTTAGCAAAGAACAACAAAGTTCTCAGAACCGGTGTGTGTGGTATCAGAATGCAGGACATAAGTCAATGATTAGACTCAAGGTTATTGCTCTTTATTGAGAATGTTTAGTTAGCACACAAGGTGTTGGTAATTAATAAATAAATCTCTGATGTGGCAAAGCATAAAAACCCATCACTTTCATATTAGTGCGAACTCGAACAACAATTTCCAGCAATTTGACAGAGCGATTCTGAAGAAAAGAACACTGGATAGTTAAATTTGCACAAGAGTAATTAAATTTCCTCCGTGCACATGGTTTCACGATGCACTACCGGCTTGGCGAATCGGGTGGCCAAAAGCTAGCATAATGTCATCCACCATCTTACAAGTATCATCATTATGGCCCCATGATACCACAAACAACACTATCACAATCCTAACAACAGGACATCTATTGCAACAAATTAATTGAATGGTTATCCGCTCAAGCAATGCCAGTCTGCCTATGCTATTTACAGGTATACTTGACCAAATGACCGGTACAACAATCAAAACCTGTCCTATCATTCTATTAACCTCTGCAATGATTAAACTTGCATGAATTGAAATACCAAGTTAGAATGGTAAGTATATGTTCTTCATATGTCATTATTTGAGACAAAACAAATAAGTTATTTGCATCTGTTGAAACACAACAGTTTCAACATAGTTGTCATGCAGCAATAGCGAGAAAAAGGGTCTTTTATTTTTACCTTTGATAGCAAATAGCAAATTGACGAGCCCATTGCTTGCATAATGTCAATCTTTGAACGACAAATGTTTCTTAACGTAAGTACATCACTGTATGAGTTACACAATAAGCATCACTTCACATTTCACGATAAAACAGACAAAAGGAGTACTCAAAGAAAAACTTGTCTAGCATGTAGATAAGTTAGCCTTCCCCAGTGAGTCATGATACTTAAGTATTATGTTTTCTAATTTTACGTGGCTTCATGAGAATGTCTTGGAAAGAGAACTACTGGTACCTTTGCTCCTCCTCAGAATGGAAGACGCAATGTACTTGCTCTAAGAGCTTCAATTGCACCGCACAAAGAAGTAGAATGGTCTGCTTGTAATGCTGCCAGATTATCGAGGTAGGCCATCTGCATATGACAACAAAAGATGCAATAGCGAGGTCAAAATTAAAAGGCAACACAAGATTTAATACAAGTAGTTTTAGCTTGCATGAAAGAATAGTGAGCATTTAAAATGAAGCTTTCAAGCATTGGCGGGGTTTGGAGATAAGGATTATAAGTATAAGTGAATTGTCCATTTTTTCTTATCGCCTTAAACTTTTGAGTGAACTGGTTGATGCATGAAACTCAATACTTCAACAAGGACAACATATATCGATCACCTGACATGATAAAAGAAGCATTTATTCTCTTGCATTTTCCCAAAAGGCGCTTAAAAATATGAATTCCTTCTTCTGCTGCTACTTTAGTGATAATGCATTTGTTTGGATGGAAGAAAGTGGTTAACTAATGTTTCAAACAGAATGCCACATTGTAAGTTATTCTTTAAGCCCATCTACGATCACATTGCAAATCTTAGCCTAACAATCAAAAGAAAATAAGTGCCTGATAGCAATGAAAATATCGTAAATCTCAACAGATCTTACTTGCTCTTTCAACACTATTCCCAATTTGACCTCTTGCCTTAGCCTTTGTACATAACTCCTTTTCAACCAATGTGCGACAAATCTTCCAAAATAAGAAGTCTATGATAAATAAGAGAATACTGCGACTCGGAGGAGGTCGACTGGCGAGATGGCGCCATCCTTGCTGGCCCCCTATGCCGCCTCTGCCGCAGCCGCCGTGGGAGGCTTTCGGGCGCCTAAGAGGCGGCGACGCGACGAGGAGTCCCGCAGCGGACAAAGTGGTGGTGGTGAGGCCGCGCGGGAGGTGGGTTGTCGAACGGCGCTGGCGAGATGGCCGCCATCCTTGTTGGCCCCTATGCCTCCTCTTCCGCACGAGTGCGCCTCCACCACATCCGCGTCTGCCGAGGCGCTCTCGCAGCACGTCGTCGCCGAGCGCGCGCGGCCTTGAAGGTCGGCCGTCCTCGAGCGCGAAATCCTCCTTGAAGAAGAGCGCGGGCACCTCACGAGGCAGCGGCGAGGCCGGCGACGCCGGGCACCCTCGCGACGGAGGCGGCGAGCTCGGCGGAGGCATGGAGGCGGATGTCGGGCGGCGCGCGGCGGGTCGGCGATGGCAGCGAGGTAGGGCGCGAATCGGCGCGGAGACCTCGCAGGTGGGAGGGTGGGGCGGCGCGGGCGGGCGGGCGTTGGTGGGGCCAAGGAGCCGAGAGGAGGAGGAGGCGGCGGAGGGGCGGGTTGTTGAGGAGCGCGTGATGGATCGCGGGGCGCCGCCGGGTGGCCGCGGAGGCGGAGGTGGGGAGTCGGTGGAGAGGAGGAGGTGGATGAGATGGTGCGGAGGAGGCGCGAGGCCATGGCGGCGGCGAGGCGGTGGTGGCGGGGTTAGGGAGGGGAGGAGGCATGGGGAGATCGGGATCTGGAAGGCCGGGAAGCCGAAGCGAAGCGAAGCTTGGGGTGTCAGATCTGGTGGTCAGGTGGGAGGAGGAAGGGGAGAAGAGAAGGAGGCGGCGGCGGCGGGTGGGGAGGGAAGGGGGAGTCGCGGGCGCGGTGGCGGGCGGCCTTGCCTCCGCGTCCAGGAGAAGATGGCAGTGTTGGAGACGGGAAGGCGAGGGCGGAGGATGGAGGGAGAGGCGGCGTGGAGAACCGAGGCGACGCGAGACGGGGAGAACGGGAGAAGTGGGGGCGCGGGATTCGCGCGGGGGGGGGTGGGCAGCTTACCGTTTTGCGAGGCATGTGCATGATCCAAATAATATTGGCCTTAGGATCTTCAATGAGTAAGAGAAGAAGACTTAAGGAAAGATCCAGGTCATTAATTTGTATGAAGTTGGATTACTTGGTACACAAATCTGGGTGGACTTAGATTAGGCATGACTGTGGTGGTGGTTAAGGGAGGTGAATTTAGCAAAGAAAATTTTGGTGAATTATAGAGTAGGGTAGATACAATTCGTGTCCTCCGTACCGATTGGATTTCTTTTCCACCCGATTTCTTCTCCGACTTCTCTCCCCCCCCCACACACACACCCGCGCGCCCCTTCTCCGAGCTCCTGCTCCTGCTCCCTCATATACAACTCGCTCGCGCTAGCTCGATCCTTTCATGGTTTCCACCGTTCATGGGACATGCCTTCCCTCTCCTTCCTCCATTCCTTTCATGGTTTCCACCGTTCATGGGACATGCCTTCCCTCTCCTTCCTCCATTCCGTCTCCAGGAGGTGAGCGAGGTGCTCCCCATTTTCGCTTCGTTCACGGAGATTATTGGCAATGGCGGCTTTCTTGATTTGGTTTTGGGGTTGGAGCTTGTGTGTGTTGACGATTGATCGAGTGTTTCTTTTTCTTTTTTTTTGTGGTGCAAGGTTGCTCGTGCGAGTGTGTGATGGGGTCAAGAGGAGGCTCGGCTTGGGGGGCTTGGAGTGGGGTTCGGGTCGGGACGAGAAGGCGCAGGCCGGAGGAGGCGGCGAGTCGAGCATCCGTCCGGCGGCGGGCGGGCGGCGAGTGCTCTGCGTGCACGCAGCCCGGTGCCGGCGTTCCACTCCACGACGTCGCGACCAGTGCACTCGCCGGACCGGGATGCCGACACGGGCTCATCGCTAGTGCTGGTCGGCGCAGCCCAGCGGCGCGCTGCAACGCGGGGCGGGGCGGGGCCGCCGCCGCTGCCGCCGCGTGGGTGTTCGGACGGTGCTGGACCCGCGAGCAGCGCGTGCAGCGGTGGAACCGTGGATCTCGCTGGCCGCCGCGCGCTGCTGGCGGTGGACCCGCTCTTCTTCTACGCGCTCTCCATCGGCGCGCGCGGCCGCCATGCATGTACATGGACGCCGCCCTCGCCGCCGCCGTCACCGCTGCTGCGGACTGCGCAGACGTGGCGCACCTAGCGCACGCCCCGGTCCAGCTCCCTCCGCCTCGCCTCCCACGAGTCCCTCGCCGCCGGCCGCGGCAAGCTCGCTCGGGACGCGCACGCCATCGCCGCCGCTACGCCCGCTCCATCAAGGGCCTCAGTTCGACCTCTTCGTTGTCCCGCCCATCCCGCAGGTCAGCTGCCCCACTGAGCTCGACTTCTCCAACCTCAATTTACCATTTTTTACCACGGGAATCAAGATTCGAAGCATAGAGCCAAACGCTGTAACTGAGACCACTAGAACGACATGCTTTGCCCATGTAGCCATCTAGGTGAGAGCAATCACGACCCAAAATTATGGGCATGCCTCGTGTCTGGTTTTGAGACACACCACAACGCCCTTTTGTTTTTGCTCAGCAAGCTGATCTATCAAATTCTGCAGGTCATCTTCTGGCTAGTCGTACCAAAGTTAATCAGAGAAGAGCAAATTAAACTTATCATGACGATACTGCTGCTCATATTCTTATTGCAATTTCCCCCGAATGTGTATCATAGTATTTATATCATGGGGAAAATGCAGAAGGTGACTGGTTACATCTTTGGAACAATATGGTGGGGATTTGGTCTCAATCTTTTTGCCTATTTCATTGCTTCCCATGTGAGTATTCCCTCCTTCCTTTATTTAACTGGAAAATAGTTAACAAATCATGGATGTGGAATCTCAGAGTCGCTCTCATAGGCATAGTCTCATTGAGTACAATTGAGCACCAATCATCGATATCTGGTTGTTAGTTTAGTCGATGATGTTTTGAATTTACACCACATCTGGCAGTATTATTTTCCATGAAAATCAAGAGTTGGTCTAGAATATCTGCAAAGGGTCCTGCCTAATTGCTTTCAGAGCAAGATATATACTTATATATGACGCATTGATTGTTTCAAGGGAAAGTACCCAAAATTGTTGCTGATGATAATAGCAAATTTGAATCTAAGTACATAGATGAACTGTTTTCTCGAATAAATTAATTGCGATTACAATATTTTACATCATATTTTAATTGGCAACAAAAAAAATTCAGTTACATATGCTCCGCAGACATCAAAACATACACCAAACATCATTCAGGGGCACATTGGACCTTTATCAGGGAAACCTCAAATTCCTGGAGCTGGAGCTAGCTGCGTGCCAAACAGGACCACCTGCTCCAGGAACTCCACAGTGAAGCTGCTCCATGGTGGAGTTGGTAGAGCAGAGCTAGAAAAACTGGAGCGGAGTAGTCCCAAACAGACCCTATATACAAGTCGGCCCACGTAGAATGATGGAGACAAAGGGTAACCACGTAGTTTGGTCCTTTCATACCGTGACATTGTTGGCATGTAGTATTATAAATTTGGGGGTAATGCTAGACGTGCTACACGAGATTGCATCGATTTCTGTTCTGGACAAAGCTTTGCTCTCACGTGAATTTTCGCCGAAATATTGACCGTGCGGGGGTGACGTGCTACACGAGATTGCATTATCTCCCCGCAATTAATTTGCCATCTGATCAGATGAAATCCTTGGGAAATCGGAGGAGCCTCCGCCATCCATCCATCACCAGCCGTGGATTACAAAGTATTCCGAAGCCTCAGCCGGCGACGCGCCTCCTCCCCTCCGTCGATGACCCGTCTCACGCGCGGACGCACCGGCGACGAAGACGGCCGAGCCGGTGAGCATGCATGCCGGCTCAGGAGGGAGAAATTGACCAATCCTCGCAATGTCTTTCTACAATTGCATGCACTGCACCTCCTGCCAGCCACCTTGTCTCCAGCGTGATTGAGGCAAGTTGGATGGAGTTCAGGTGGTGAGAAGAAATAGGCGTCATCTTAGCTTGACCATTCCTCTCTTTGATGTTAAGTCTAAAATATTGACTGATGGAAAGGAAAATACTAAATTTTGTTAAGGTCCACAAATTGATTGGTGATTGAAAATGAGACTCCATGAATTAATATTCCAAAAAAAAAAGGAGAATTGAAAATTTAGGCTCTACATAGCGTACATGGTACTATAGCTCGTAGATTCAGATGGACTTTTCTCAGAGAAATTCTAACCTGTGAGAAAGACGCATGTTGTCCTCTACTCTCACCAAAAATCAATACGGATAAAAGAAGTATGTGGCCTTCTACTGTTGTGGTATAGGTCCGATGACGTAACGTACAGCGCTACAATACCGCGAGGTTATTGTTCACAGTGCTATAGTACTTCTCGAGTATTGTTCATCGGCCGCGGGTACTGTCCATCCACCATTGAAGTACCCTATTGAAGTACCCTACGGAATTGTTCACGAGCCTGCTGCATGCATCGCTGGATCCTAGGCTATAACATTACACTCCTAGGCTGTACACAGTGTTATAGTACTTCTCGAGTATTGTATTGCTGTTGTCACTAATACTACTCGATATACTACTGTGCACATACAAATTGTAGATGGACTTTTGCTAGTAACGGGCGTACCTGTCACTTAATCAATCACTTATTATACTACTTGACAACTAATTTGACGAAGGGTGCACCGTGGGGGATAAAAATACAGAAGGTCCAAATTATTTCTACTCATGGAAAATGCAAATACATAATGTAGAAACCAATTATAAAGAGCAGGAAGTAATTGGATAGCTACACCAAGTCGTCTTCATTATTTGTAGTCAACGTAGGAAAATAAAACCAAGTCCAAACTGTTGTACTAGTATAGTATCGAACCAACTCATTGAAATTACCTCAGTAGGAAAACAAGGGGCAACAATACCAACGGCAGCATCTAACGAGCTGCTCCGGGATCAATCCTCAATTCCTCAGGGACTAACGAAGAAAGCCCAGAATCCACCGACGGCGGTCGCGGCCGCCATGAGCCAGACCACGACAGCGACGACTGACGGCATGAGCGGCGCCACCCTGGACGCGAACATTGTGGTGAGCACAGGGCCGGTCCTGGGATTTTAGGGGCCCGGGGCGAAACTAGAAATAGGAGCCCTAGTATAAATATCTAAATATAAATCTACACACACAGATATATATCTAATTTTACCAACAAACACTTAAAATACGTTATGTATTAAAGAAAAATTCATATCAAAGAGTTTATAGATATTAACTTAAAATTTTCTTCTAACATTTCTAGATGCGAAGTCATTGATGATGGTATTGATATCAATCTCATCCAATAATTTCTTCTCAATACATAAAGTTGTCAAACCGTTTAACCTCTCTTGAAACATTGTGGACCTTAAATGATTCTTCAACAATTTCAACTTTGAAAAGCTTCTTTCAGCTGATACCACAGTCACAGGCATAGTAAATAAAATCTGATAAGCAATAGAAATATTAGGATAACAATCCGCTTCTCTGACAAACTCAAAGATCTCCATAGCAGACATTGATTTATCTGATAAAGTCAATTGCATAACAATTAACTCAGAAATTAGATCATTTAACTCAACATTAGATGAACCATCTAGAGAGAAAGTTTCTGCAAATTTTGTACAACATTCTTTTAATTCAGTTAGATCCAATGACTTCAATGTTGTTGAACTCATTAAAAATCCAAATATACTTCCGAATGTTTGGAGTTCTTGAAATCTGCTTTTCAATGAATTGATTGCCATATCAATCATAACAAAAAAAAATTTGTACGTGGGCCAACTTCGATGGCTAAAAGGCCCAAGATAAATCTTCAAAGCATGTATATACTCTACATAGTATATAGGGGGCCCTTGGATTTTGGGGGCCCGGGGTGGCCGCCCCTCTCGCCCCTTCGTGGCCGGCCCAGGTGAGCAGCGTGGAGAGCGCCCAAACCGCGCGCTTGACCTTGCCCCTCGTCCTCCCGCGCGCGCTCGAACTGCGCAGAAGTGGAGGAGCAGCGGAACGCCGCGAGGCGAAGACCACGAACGCCATCGAGCCGGGTCGCCTGCGACTTGTAGATGGCCGAAGGAGTTGCGGTCAGCGCATCAAGCCCGGCCGTGATGAGAGAGTGGCGATCGTCGCGATCCATTTGAGCCAGATGGTAGGTATGTGACGAGGCAAGCGAACAGTGGGATCTGGAGCTGCAAACCAATCCATGGTGCAGGAAATGGAAGAGCAGCAGCAACGTGGGTATGAGTATAAACAAAGACACGCGTTCGCGCGCGTACTCTCCGCGAACAAAAACACGGGTATGAGTATAAACAAAGACGCGCGGGTATGAGTATAAACAAAGACGTGCGGGGGACGCCTCTGCACGCACTCTACGGAGTATAAATAAAACGTAGCGTTGAGATCCGCCTCCGCACGCACTCTACGGAGTATAAATAAGACGTAGCGTCGAGGTCTGCCTCTGCACGCACACTCACCGCCTGCAACGCGCAGAGGCTTGCCCCTGCGCGCAGTCTACGGACTCTAAATAAGACGTAGCGTTGAGGTCCGCCTCCGCACGCACTCTACGGAGTATAAATAAGACGTAGCGTCGAGGTCCGCCTCCGCACGCACCCTCACCGCCCGCAACGTGCAGAGGCTTGCCCCTGCGCGCAGTCTACGGACTCTAAATAAGACGTAGCGCCGAGGTCCGCCTCCGCACGCACTCTCCGGAGTCTAAACAAGACGTGATTGAAGGTCCCACGCACTCTACGGAGTATAAACAAGACGCGGATGCCCCCACGCACGCGTAGGTGTTGTCCCTATGCGTACTCTCTGGAGTTTCAACAAGACGTGATTGATCGTCCCACGCACTCTGCGGAGTATAAATAAGACGCAGCGTCGAGGTTGACCTTCGTGCGCACACTACCAAGTACAAGCAAGGCGGGGTTGATGGGCGCACACTCTACTGTTCGTCCACCATTGTAGTAGCCCATGGTATTATTCACGAGCCTGCTGCGTGCATCGCCGGGATCCTAAGCCATAACATTACACCCCTTGCAGTGAGACAGCTTGTCTTCAAGCTGTCAGGTGGCGGCCATGGTTGAAGTATTTCATAATCCCATGTCGACGAAAGGGCATGATGATGACGTTGTGTCACATGGAGGAAGATTCATGAAGCCCCAGTGAACAACAATGAGGATAGCAACCCTCCAACATCGGTTGACGTCGCATTAGTCATCGGTAGCAAGGGCAACCAACGTAGGGCAGCAGCGGTATCCTTCTTGCCCTAAGATGTAACGGTTGTGGAAAAGATGCGACGATATCGCTAATCCCCACATGGCAACCATTGTGCTTCACACTTGTGGCACGGTGTTGACCAGACACGTGGAGAGGACCGCTACTGGACAGTGACAACCTTCCTCTTTGGCAAAGGCACCAAAGGTGAAGCCTGAAGAGTTGTTGTTGGTGATGTGGCCAATGCTAACACCTGTGCCGGGGAAGGTGGTGGCAACGCGATCATTGCAATGGCACACGATACCTCTTCTTACTCTTTTAGCTTGTCCACCAACTCCATAGCCTTTTCTAAAGTGGCCATCATATTGTCAAGTAAATATCCTATTTTCTCGTTGCAAGCCATCAACATGTCCAAAAGAGATAATTCAGTATCGAAAGTCATGGTGAATGGCTCTGATATTAAATATTGTGGTACGGGTCCGATGACCGAGGGAAGGGCACTCGCCTTTGATCGGCCGGTCATGCCACTGTCAAGGCTCTGAGGCCTGTTGAAGAAGAGCGGAAGACACGAGAACTTTGTTTATTTGTTTTACTTAATGATAACGATGCAATGCTATCCTTTTTAGGGATGGCTAAATTTGACCGTTAAGAAACCTATCTTTATATTAAGAAACTAATCCTTAATAGTAGGAAATTTATCTCTAATACATAGAAATAATCAAAAAGGAAACAAACCCACATAATAAGGAAACTAAATAGATAACAACCATACGGCACCGCGAGCTACTGTTCACGCGACATACGACGCTATAGTACCGTGTGGTTACTATTCATAGTGCTACAACACTTCCCGGGTACTGTTTGTCCGCTGTTGCAGTACCCCACGATATTGTTCATGAGCCTGTTGTGTGCATCACCGAGATCCTAGATCATAACATTTGAGGACCGATGGTAGAGCACTCACCCTTGATCGGCCGGCCATGCCGCCGCCAAGACTCTGAGGTCTATTGAAGTAGAGAGGAAGATTAGAGAACTTTATTTATCTTTTTGCCTAATGATAACAATACAATGTTGTCTTTTTTATAGGGATAGATAAACTTGACCTCTAACGAACCTATCTCTTATTAAGAAAATTAATTATAATAATAGAAAACTTACCTCTAATACATGAATAAATATAAAAGAAAATAATACCAAATTTGGCTGTGCTACAGTACCTTGATGCGATACTGTTCACGGCACGTTGGTACTGTCTACGTGCTATATGCCTACTAATCTTAGTCCATAATATTACACCCCTCGCGGCAAGACATCTCGTGCTTGAGCTGTCAGGTGACGGCTATGGTTGAAGTCCTTCTAACCTCATGTCAACAAAAGGGCACGATGATGACACCATATCGCATGGAAGAAGATCCGTGAAGCCTCCGTGAGTAACAATAAGGATAGCAACCCTCCAGCGTCGGTTGACGTTGTAGTAGTCGTAGGTGGCAAGGTCAACCAACGCGAGGCAGCAGCATCCTTCTTGCCCTTGGATGCAGTGGTTGTGAGAGGGATGTGACGACGTCGCTGGCCTCCACCTGCCAGCCGTTGTGCTCCACACTTGCGGTGGCATGTTGTCAGCCGATCACGTGGAGATGACTGTCGCTGGATATCGACAACCTTCCTCCTTGACAAAGGTCCCAAAGGTGAAGTCTGAAGAGAAGTTGTCATTGGTGACTTAGCCATTGCCAACGTCGGCACCAAGGAAGGTGATGGCAGCGTAGCCATTGCAATAGCACGCGACGCCTCTTCCTGCTCCTTCAGCTTGTTCACCGATTCCATAGCCTTCTCCAAGTTGGCTATCATATTGTTGAGTAAGGACTCTATTTTCTCGTTCCAGTCATCAATATGTCCAAGGGAGATAATTCAGCATCAGAAACATGGTGAGTGACTCTGATACCAAATGTTGTGGTATGGGTCTGAGGACCAAGAGTAGGGCACTCGCCCTTGATCGGCAGGCCATGCCGCCGCTAAGGCTCTGAGACATATTGAATAAGAGAGAAAGATTAGAGAACTTTATTTATTTGTTTTGCTTAATGATAACATACAATGTCGTCCTTTTTATAGGGATAGCTAAATTTGACCCCTAAGAAATCTATTTTTATATTAAGAAAATAATCCATAATAATAGGAAACTTATATCTAATACATAGAAATAATCTAAAAGAAATCACACATAATAAGGAAAATAAATAGATAACCATACGGCACGCGAGCTACTGTTCATGTGACAATACTTCCTAGGTATTGTTCATCCATCACGGATCCTAGACCATAACATCTACTTTCACAAAATACCAATAGTACGGACAATCTTTCGTTGATCTAGCTCAAACATGATAAATTATGACTGAATTTCTTGTAACAAAATTTCCCCATTTCTCCGTAAGCTAGTGTCATAGATCAACTGCATGCCCATTAGCCACGGCACTTTTCCATAAAACACCACTCAAGCTACCCATGGCTATTCTCGCGTGGGGACCCAATCGCTTAACCTTCCGATCGTCCTAAAGTCTCATTGAAACTTTGAAAACTATTTCTTACGTGAGGACGGCCCTACAATAGTCGGCTGAGGCGATGACTTGTAGGAAACTTCATACGGATATTAACGTTGGACGCGCTCGTCCGGCCAGACGTACGTAGTCTGGACGCACATCTTAATTGCCCTCTCAACAGCAGCAACAAGTTGCACATGTTGAAATCCACATAAATCTCAGTCGCCTGTGCTTTTCTTTTCTGCAAGTCACCCAAAGAGTGTGGTTGTATTTGACACTTGGGATGCTGACCGCCTAACATAGGTAAGCACCGGGTTACGACTTTGTTTATGCCGAAGTCCAAACAGGAGAGGGAAGAGGCCATGGCCTGCCTTTATAAGCCATAAGACGGTTCAAGAACAAAAGAGAGAGAAAAGGATTGAAGGTAGAGAGAAGCTAGAGAAGAAGAGGAGAGCGAGCTGTGCTGCTCAAAACGAGGAGATGATCAAGGGGGAGAAGCAGCTTGGTATCCATGAAGAGCGGTTTAAAAACGAGGTTTGGAATTCTTTTCTTCTTTTAATTGTATGTTTTTAAGCTTCGAAGAGTTTGGTTATGAAACACCCCAAAATTTTCAAATTTTTAAAATTTTTGTGAATTTTGTTTGATTTATCTTTTCTTTCCCAATTTGGAAATTCCACTGGAAATACGCTTACCATTTCGGGTATTTTCGCCATCACCCTCTCTCTGGCGCTCCTGCGTGCGTAGTGCCTCTCCACCGCCTCTGCGTTTCAGCCACCGCAAGCCAAACCACCTCACGGGAGATATTTCAGCGCCGCTTCCCTCGCTTGTTGTCACCTCTGTGCAGCGGTCCCACCGGCCAGTGTCTAGCTTCGGCTCCTTCCTTGCCTATGCGCCACCGCATCCGCATCCATCTCCCCTTGCCGCAGCCCCTTCCTCTCGATCCTTCTCTGCCCGAGTGTGTCCAAGTCAAGGTGGGGTCAAAGACTTGTAGGGGAGACGCACTGCCTCTCTCTCAACCCCTCTGCGCTGCTCCACTGCCTTCTTCCCCCTTCTCAGCGTGAACCCGACGCAGCCAAAAAAAATATCTTGTGGAGAAACCGACCTACTCGGGCTATAAAACCTAATTCCCACTTCCTCGAGTCTTCTAGCACCCCCATAAACCTACTCCCACAACCGATTGAGTTCTTGTCGCCTCCTGCCATGCAATCGCACCCCGAGGCCGTGACGCCTAAATGCAATCTCTCGACTCACAACCATTTTCCAATTCCATACTCTTATACGGTCTCCATTGTCTCTGGATCGTGTTGGTGCACCTATTAGAGCGAAAACATTTGTCTAATGGCTTGGCGGCGGAAGCCGCTGTTGGTCGAGGTGACCTCACCGTGGCTAGACCATTTGAGTTATCTTTGAGCTAACCCGCCACCGTCAGTGTGTTCCTTAGGTCCTGTAGATGGTGAAAATGCTTTCAATTTTCCCAATGAGCCCCTAGGTGACCATGGCGCCGCCGTGGAGGCCACCGCCTTCCCATCTGCCGCTAGCCTACACCATGCTTGTTACCGCTCCCAAAGCCCTAAAATGGATTCACAAGCTTGAGCCGCATCCTCCTGAACCACCAATTTCCCTGAAGGCCTTCGCCGCCGCACCACCGCGCCTCTTTCCTCTGCTTCCGGAGTGAGCTCGGCCGGAGGTTGAAGATGCCACGCCGCTCGATTGCTTCCATCGGACGGTTGCGAATCCAGAAGCCCGCCGTCCGACGCCATCGGGCGACGATGCCGCTTGCGCTGCCGCCGGGCCGCCGACCGGCCGCCGGCCCACGGCGAAGCGGAGAGCACGCGCGACGCCGCCGCGAGCGTGCCAAAAGCCGCGTGCCGAGTGCACGCGGTGAGGTTTGGGCGTGGGCCGATTTCATTGGCTGCGCCGCACAAGATCGCCGCTAAGCACGATGATCCCGCCCGCTTTGAACAGTGCAAACCCGCGTGAATAGTGCTCTTGCCGTTATCGTTCACCCATTTTAGAAGAATTCAGAAAAATCATTAAAATTCCAGAAAAATCCAAAATCCCAAAAATATTAAAATACACCATTTTAATCAAGAAATATTCTAAGTTCAAATCTAGTGTCCATTCTCACAAATTTAAATTCTAAAAATCCAAATGTTATTAGTTCACAAACCTAGCCTTATAAAATCCATCTCCATAAAGTTAATTTCCATAAATTCAGATTTTATTTATTTAAATTTCACCCTTCTATTAAAATCAATTCAAAAAATATACCATTTGACTAGTTTAATATTTTAAATTCAAACGTGGCATCCGTTCTTCCAAATTTAAAGTTTAAAAGGTTAAAATTCATCAAGATCCAATCTTGATTCCTTAAATACAAAATTCCACCGCCCCACCCAACTTATATCTTATAAATCTAATTCCTTCGTTAAGTCAAATTAGATTCTGACACAATTCTGATCTACCTAATTCAAATATCGACCATCCAATTTCAAGTGTTTATCTTTTATTCTTAAAATTCGTCCAACACATATATCTTAACTAATCCTCCTGAACCTATCTTATCCAAATTCAACAATGCCTACCTATCAAACCTTATTGAATTCCGACCTTTCCGACCCAACCTATATTTTTATGCTCTTTCGTTTTAATTTGATTTTGTTCCAGCTTGCATTCGCAGCAGAACCTTTGGACTCCATTTTCCGCTTAGTACACGGACCAAGCGAGTTGGTCAACTGAAGGACCACAAAGCTTGAAGCTGGTCAAGAGCAACGAAAAGAAGGCAAGTCACATGTTTTTGATCATGTTGAATCCCATGACATGCCTATTATCTAAGTAATGTAGTTTCATTATGAATATTTGTGAAATGCTGTTTGCTTAACATGAAATGTTTAGAATGACATGCTATTTAGTTAAGTCCTACCACTAATAAAAGCCCTGTTTACTATGATGGCCACATTCACCTTGACAATCTTAGTAATTATTGAAGTATTGTATAAATGTATGTACCATCATTTCATTCAACATTACACACTACTAAGTGACTTGGCCGTTGGCCAGTAGGTTTGAAAAACCCCGGACTTAGGGTAGGGTGGTATGGGACGCCGTACCTAGGCCGGTAATGTTGGTGCGCAGGTGGGGTAAAGGTGTTGCGTGAAACCGTGCGTGGATTTCGCCATCGCTACCCTTCAACATGTACACTATTAAGATTTGAGCCGTGGCTAGTAGATTTGGAAAACCCGATCTAGGGTGAGCGTGCCCTAGAGCGGAGGTGCCGGTGTGCACAGTTATGGTAAGAGTGTTGTGGGAGACCGTATGGCGGTTTTCGCCCACCGTTTTACCATAAAGTGAAGGTTGCGGACCTCGGAAAACTATAAGGACAAAAACCTTGTGCTAAGTAAAAGACACAGTGATCACCCAACCACAAGTGTTGATACGTCAACCATGGTCTAGTAGCTGCTCAAATTCGATTGAACCTCTACAGACGCAATTTAGAGGCAAAGTGCGAGTCCATACGGAAGGGGTAAGAAGGGCCGTATGGAAGTTGATTATTTTATTTGAACAATCTGACCGATAGATCTGAACCTCGATCATGTGTTATGTGTGCCGCACAATAGTAGGCTAAGGTAAGTCAGGAGTTGCCTGAGCTTACTGGGAGGCCTACTAGGTAGAGGCTATATAACGAATTGAGCAGCGAAAAGCCATGTTTTCTTAATATCAGACGTGGACTTAAGAAATCTTATGGGTAAAGCAGGGCAACTCTGCAGAGTGAAATAAATGGTATTCGAATACGCCGTGCTTCCGATTAATGAAGCTGTGTTAACTGGGTGATTCCAGCAACGAGGCATAAGTAGTGTTTCTGGTGTTGTTAATTTGAGTAATGATGAGACTTTATCTGATAACAGAAAAACCCCTGTTCTTAAGGAGCAATTGTTTTAAAAGTTTTATTTGTTTGCAAATAAAAGTGCATCCACCTCTTAATAAAACACTATACTCCCCTCCCTTGAGAATCCTGGCATATAGTTATATATTATTTTCCACATGTGATTTGCTGAGTACGGGGTTGGAGTTCTCAGGCTTGCATAATTTTTCTCAACAGATATCAGAAGGAAAGAAAGCAAATCAAGATTTCGTGTTAGGGTTACGACTGCACTCAAGTGTTCCTGTGGAGTTTTCTTCGGCTCTTACTGTATGTAAGTTACATTTTGGGCTCTTGGACGTCCGTATTGTTATTAAAATTGGCCATTAGGTCTTATTTCAATCAAAATTAACTTGTTTTAACTGTTCGTGAGCAGGCTTGATACACTGTTAAGCCGCAACAGAACTCCTGGGCTGTTGCGGGCCGTAAGATGCCCCTGTTCCCAAAAATGGGGGCGTTACAGGTTATTTATTTGAACAGGTACGATTAGGGAATAAAATTTAGACGGTTACCAGCAGAAATCGATCATACCAGTGGGGGCCGGTAAGGAAAACGAATCAGTGTTTTTCGGTAGTGGGCCCATATTTCAAATAAAATTAATTTAAATACAAAAAACACATCAGATTTCAACTTCATTTTCATCTCTATTTCGTGTATATATAAATATCTAGTTTATCTCCACAAGTATCCATAGTTCTTTCTCAAAAACTCAAAATTTTCACAAAATTCAAATTCAAATTTCAATTTTTTTTGTTAAAATCTTCTGAAATTTCCGGTAACTACCGGTTACTGGCCGTACCGGGGTGGTAAAATTTTGCAACCTGTAGTTTATTCTCTGGGTACGATTAGGACTTAGGTGAGATATATTTTTGGGTTCTTGTTTTGATTCATGAAAAAGGAGTTTCTTCAGGCATGTAGTTCTTTTGGGATATGTATGCATGTTTGAAACTAAAAGTAGGGGTGCTTGTTTAGAGACAAAATTTTATGTCCAAATTAATCAGGTGTCCATCTTTTTACGAAATATTAGGAACCACCGGTTCTGGTGCATATATAGCAGCACAGACAAAACATGGATAAACCATGGAATGGTCCACAGCTGATCCTAGTATACTTATGGTCGCATAATATGGCTTGGGGATTTGAATTGTCGGATTGCCCAGTCCTATTGCTCAGCAAAAGTTCTTGTTGAAATGCATAGCTGGGAGCAGTGTTAGAGAAAGACCAGGTAATTTGCAGTGCACTATCAATCGGAGCGGAGCAACTAATCTCCTTGGCCTCCGCGTCACACCGCAGCGCCCCCGCATGCTCTCTGTGCTCGGCCGGGCAGCTGCCAAGCTTCTCGGCAGCAGCGCGAGACTTTTTGACGTATATAGCATTGTTTATAATTATAATTATAAAAATAATTATATATGTGCTGTATTAGCAAAAATAATATTTTTATCATCCAGTGGCTAGACGGCGACACGGTACGGCTAACGCGTATAACCTGCCTTAATTGTAAAGCTCAGGATATCTGAAATGGATAATTACGAACATAACTACGAGTTCTTTTGCAGAATTTGAACAAGTAGGGCTTCCTGCTTCTTTATTTGCGCCCCTGAATGCACAAATAGATTGGCATTCATGACATAAATGATGGCAACAAGATTGACAGGACACTCATCAGCTGGTAGACAACGGACTTTCACATAATATCCCTGTGGAGTACAATCTCCCTATCATCATTTCGTAGACGTGGGGATAAAAAGCCCTCTCATTCAAGAAATTTAAAACAAATATTGAAAGGATCTACATGACTGTATTTGATCCGAAAGCATAATGATGTACTAAAAATTGATCTCCTTATGCGGATATTCCATATTTTCCCCCACACTATTGAATCGTACCATTAAGTAGAAATGACACCAAACTGAACTGGACTTGCTGGTTGCTCGTTCAATATTTTGCAAGCCCTATTGTTTCACCAAGCTGCGTTGTACAATGGCATAGAATTTTAACAATCTCACAATTTTGATTTACAGACTACAGTTCATTCTTTGTTCAGCACTCTTGGCACTTTGATGTATGGGTCATCGTAACTCGGAACAGCCTCTACTATTGCATCTCTGCATTGGTGAAAACAAAAAAGATACTCAACTTTTCACTGCAAGGCATGGCAATAGTTCACTGAAAGACATGGACAGTGAATGCTTTCTTACCTGTTAGCAAATGCTTCAGGCTTATCTTCTCTCAAAGAACTACCGGCCACAGTACCTACGGACAAGATAGTCAAAACATTAAAAGGTTAACACACTGCGGTGGACATATAGAACAGAACCAATGGGCAACATCATTGCGTAGCAGGACTTCTACGGACTCTGACAGCTCAAGAAAAGACGTATGTTTTGTAAAACAAATGCAACAAGAAAAAAAAAAGTAAGGTTGTTGTATAAGTTTTTAAGCAAACCAAATGTGTGTATGAAAGCACAGAAACACTGGATTAAATTGATCAAAGAAGAAAGCAAACAGATCTCTTCTCTCAGAACTCAGAAGGCTCACCACCTTGTTCTGTTGCAAATTATAATTCGAAAGTGAATGTTTAAAGCATAACTAATTGATGACATTATTATCCTTCCCATTTGATCCTTCCATTTCAGGTGTGTTTCCTATAGCATACAATGCTAAGTCAAGTGAAATGAACAGAGAGGTCTTACAAGGTCACATCTATACATAGATGGAAAGAAAGTGGGTAGAGAGTATAGACCATGTGTGCTGTCAAGTACAGTATAACATAACATAGCATGCACGAATATATCAAGATTCAAAAGCATATGTATACAGCCTGCATTGCACGGATACTTTTGAAAATTAGCGTATCGGTATCGGAAACCGTATCGGATACGAATATGTATCTTGCATGTATCGGTGAATTTCGTGTTTAAAAAAAAATCCTAATACTTGGTGGATACTTTCCCGATACCTCTCAACCATAACCCGTAAAACCCCGCACGCCTCGCGCTGTTGCCCCCATGCTCCCAAATATCCTCACGCCCAGCCTCTCCCCACACCTGGTTGCCGCTCCCCTTCCCTCCCCCAGTTCCCAGTTGCCCCCATGCCCGACGGCGAGCATCAGTCACAAGGGAGGAGGTGGCACTGCTCCATTGATGGCACCGCTCCATTGATGGCACCCCCTTCTTCTGTGCCACAGCGATGGAAGTGGGATCGAGCGAGGGTGACACCAATTCGATGATGAGGAAGGCGATATCAACCATCGGCGAGGTGGATTAGCAACGGGAGAGGTGAGACAAACGATAGTGAGGCGGAGGCGGCGGCATCTCCTTCACTAGAGATCCATCCTGGCCCTCGCGTCCGCCTACTGCACTCCATCGCCCTCCGCCCTGTCGTGCGCCACTATCTCCCGCCACCATGCATCGCCTCTGCCGCCGCTGCTCTTTCACCGTGGCTTGCCACTGCTCCAAGCCCTAGCCGCCGCCTTCCCCTACCGCGTGCCACTGGGGATTAAAGTGGGTGCCGCTGTTGCAACCCTCGCCCAATGCTACCACCGTTGTCCAGGATTTAGACGGCGTGACTATCGGTTGCCTTCGCCGACACTTTCGCGTCAGGTTAGTTTATTGGTATTATTGCTAGTAGTTTATGCAAAGATTGGGTTTGCTCCTCCGTCTAGGATTAGTTTATTGCGCCGCCTTCTCACCGTCATGTCGTCCTCTCCCTCTACTCCATCACCGCCCCCTTGACCCGTGGCTCCTTCGCCTTGGTCCAGCGGCGCTCTGCCCCTCCCCTCCCTTCGCCAACGCCGCCACCTCTCCTCCACAGTGTCGCCGCCTCCTGGACCGAGGCGAAGGAGCCACGTATTTGCTTTTCTAGTTTGCTGCGGTCTACTTTTGGACTTTGGAGTTTAGAGAAAGGGAATGATGGAATATCGGAGTGCATGGGCTACACTTATATAATGTAAGACATGTTGTATTTATTACTATGTAATTTATATAAATTTTGAGATATCTAATGTATGTTTACAATCTCATTTCTTGGCAGTGGCAACCGGCAACATGGAGTATACACTATATTGGATTTGGCTTCAAACTTCCTCACTATTAAGGTATTCCCATGTCTCATAGTCCATCAGTAATTTGTATATTTTTGGAATTATATTAATATATATATATATAGAGAGAGAGAGAGAGAGAGGCGTATCGGTGTTTCTGAGGAAATGGCGTATCATGTATTTGTATCGGCGTATCCAGGCAACATAGTATACAGTAGGGGTGCAAACGGAGCAGATAATTTCCGTCCGACCAACCGAAGGTTCATGTAGAGAATACGGAAGGGGTAAATGGATATCTGGCAATATCCGTGCCCGGGTCCGAGGAAAAAATATGGAATAGGATATGAGATGAGTGATATTTGTCCATATATATCCGTATGTCAAAGTGATATAAGTAAGTCTGCTGTGACTTCACTTAGGAATAAGATAACAGATAGCGGATTGCCACATCTAAATTGGTGGGGAATACTGAGTGTTCTTTTTTCGACATCTCAGTGATTACTCTCTCCGTGTTCGCTCTGATTGCACCTTTACTGTTCAACGTCCTGTGTAGGGGTGCAAAAGAAGCGGATAATTTCTGTCTGAAGGCTAGTGGAGCGAATACAAAATGGAGAAATGGGTATCCGGCACTATCCATATCTGACTCCAAGAAAAAATGTGGAATAAGATACATGATGAACGATATCTATGCGTATCTGCTCCGATTGCACCCCTAGCATATAGCAACCATTCCTAAGTTGCATTGCTAAGTAAACAAAGAATGGATTTAGTCTAAAATATTTAAATCAACATGTACCAAATCTTATGACCTAGACAATTGCAGAAAACAAAGCTGGACCAAGCATGAAGCAAATGGCTAAGGTGCTACTTAAACACTAGAAGCCCCTCTACTCTGTCACAGCTAATTGACAGGATCAAGGCCCAGTATCTTATTCACATGAATCAGAACAAGCATTCGAAATTGTCTTGAACTAAGAGGCGCTAATAAGCAGTAATGCAAGATGGAAATGTGAAGACTTCAAATGGATGAATACCAGCTCTAAGTGAAGGCTCAATGGATTTGAGATCAACCGCTTGAAGTTGCCCAAACCTGTGAAGAAAACGAGAAAGAAGGATCATTTCTAACTGTGTCTGATGGGATGCATAAACATAAGTTTACTTTTAAGTTCAGCCCCCCAATAGCATAGCTTTCTTACAGTCCATCCAAACATCAATCCAACACAAGGAGTCATAATTTGCCATAGAATGGTAACAAGAACCCTCCATTTTACCATGAAGAACCGAACCGCACGATGTTCCAACTACCGTCCGAGCCTAATCTACACTGTTTTGCTAGACTCCATCGGTTGGAATTTCCAAGTACTACAAGCCGAAGCTTTGGATTATGCAGAGAAAGAAAAACAGAAAAGGGGGGATAAATTACCAATCCACCATCTGCCGAATCTTGGGCGCGAACTCCTCGGCCTAGGGGTCGAACACACAAACGCAAGCAAGCATCAGCCTCATCACAGCGTCTAGAAAGTTCTAGAGGGTTCTCAGAGAGAGAGAAAGAAGCGTGCTGACCTCTTGAGGCGAGAGTGATATGCGTGCGGCGTCGGCGAGGCGGGGAAGGTCCGGCGGCTCCAGAGCCCCCGCCCCTGACCCCGCCGCCGCGGCGGGCGTTACATTTGAGGAGGAGGAGGAGAGGGTGCGCCTCCGCTGCAGCAGCCACTGTGTCCTTGACGAAGAGTGCCGCGGGGGCACAGCCCAGCGGATCCTGGGGATGGCCGAAGCGGCGGCGGAGAGCATGGCCGTCGTCGCTGCTGCGCTGCCTCCGGCAAAGGAGAGGAGGACGAGGAGGCTTTTGGGCGATCTACCAGGAGTTGCTGCTGCTGCAGCAAAATATAATCAATGATCTACTAAGTTAAATGTTGAAAGAAGCTTGTCTGAAATTCTGACTACTTCGGCAGTGTTTGCACAAAGCATTTAATATCCCAAAAATCATAGGATCTATCTCATAGCCATTCAATCTTCACAATTTCCCTTAACCATTCTCTTTCTCATGCAAATATGGGGCAGATGAACCTATGACCGATGCAGGATAATTGAAAGGACCAGGTTATTTTAAGTCACCACTTCAATCTCTGGTATAACAATCATGTTCATCAGAGAAGAAATGCTTATGGAAGTGATAGTTGTGACCGACATCGAATACACCATGCTAGTTGATCAAGCGGCTATATTTTAAAATTATACATAGGTTTAAAAGGAGAAAAAAAATTATAACTACCAGACCTCTTCACTTAATCCCCTTAAATACATAAATGGATAAGGAATGATGAAAGCAAGCCCTAAGCCCCTAACTATCTACTACTGGGTAGATACAGCATAACGATCAAATTGATGTATAAATAACTGCATTTATTATCTATATTGGTTTTAATCTAGTACAAAGGAATTCCCTAATACTGCAAACATAAATAGGAGTGTCTAGAAACACGTATCTTATTTCTCACTTGATAGTTAATACTGCAAACATAAATAGGATTGTCTAGGAGCATTTAACTGTTTTCCCCCTAAAGAATTATTGTCTAGTAGGGGACAGGTGTTTTAAGATCTACTATTTGGATTTTTGGATGGGGTTGGTCTGGTGATAAACCTAGTGAGGGCTACCACGAATGTATGCCAACAAAATCACCACGCACAAAACTGAGTAAGCAGCAAGCAACTAAATTAGTAACTCAAAAGGCAATACGGGCTGGCAATATATACCTGGAATTGGAATTCTGACAAAGCCGTAATGCTTATACTGCCAGGCATGCCATCAGTAATCTACAAAGCTACCAAGCTTGCTAAAAACCTAGTCCTACATGGAACATATTCTTCCTATCCACGGCAGGAACAATTTTCAGCTGCCTGAATCAAGATAAGGAGACGTGCTATTTCAAGATCAATTCCTTCGCCAACGTTCAATATTTCTTACAGTACGGGCCAGTCCAACTTCATTTTACAGGTTTTCACAACTCGAATTCCAGCAGCAGCAAATCCAATCCTTTCACGCAAAAGAAACTCTATTTTTCTCTAAATAGATAAGTAAGCAACGTCTGAGTTGACCAAGAACCTGGAGGTGCGGAGGCGCGGAGGGAGACGGCCCTGCCGCCAGGGAAACGGATCGAGGATGCGGAGGAGGAGGAGACGGCAAGGTGGGGGCGGGCGGTGCCAGGGAGGCGGCCGATGAGCGGGCGGGACGTGCCGGATGCGAGCGCCATGGTAGGGTTTGGGGAGAGAAGAGGAGAGACGGAAGAGGAAGCAAGACGAGGAGGAAGGGAAAGGTCTGATAGCTCGCGGGCCGGCCGGATTCTTGGAGCATTTCTCTTGGGCTCGTCCGCCTCCAGGTAGGCCTGGACGAAAAACTCCAAGCTCGTTAGCTCGCTCGGCTCGTGGCTGGTTCGGCTCGACTCGACTCGTTAGGATAACGAGCCGAGCCGAGCCAAGATTTTAGCTCGTTAGCTATAACGAGCCAGCTCGCGAGCCGCTCATGAGTCAAACGAGCCATGCTTCCAGAAATTTAGATATGCATATGTTGCTTCTATGGACCTAATTTGTACTCTATTGCATGTGTTAATATGTAAATTTGTACTCTATTGTACCCAAACGAGTCATGCATGTGTTAATTTGTACTCTATTGTACCCAAACGAGACAAACGAGCTAAACGAGCCATGCTTCCATGGATGAATATATGATGGAGACATTTTTTGGCCCTGGCTCACGAGCCAAACGAGCTAGCTCGAGTTTGTCATCGAGCCGAACCGAGCTAGCTTTTTAGCTCGTTAGTTATAACGAGCCAGCTCGTTATCCTACCGAGCTAGACCGAGCCAAGCCGAGCCAGCTCGTTATCCAGCCCTACCTCCAGGCTTTCTGGTCCACAATTTAGGAGAACGGTTTCGTGCTGGCACTTGGCACTGAGATGTGAACCGCGTCACAAGATGGTCGCATGTGCAAATGCGAAAACAAACATGTAGGTAAAGTCGTGTGCTTTAATCTGTTAATTTAATCTAAATAAAGACATTTGCACACCATCCCAATGTTAAGCGTTAATGCCCCGCAGCCTCCGCCACCTCCCCATCCCCATCCTCGTCGCACGCCATGGGCAATCGTGGCCAATGTAGCCTCCTCCCCTATATGGCCTCCCTTGCCTATCCGCTACTTAACCTAACTTCGCCTCCTTGTGCTTGTCGTCGCTGGCCTCTGTCGCCTCCTGGTCAATTCAGCCCACAGATGATACCAACTGGTGGGGCTCCAATGAACCTAGAAAACCTAATCAATGCCAAATACATCGATCGTGGATTACATTGCCATCGCCATGGGGCACGAATTCTACTGTGAGATATCAAGCTTTTTTTTTTGCGAAGAAAACACTTTAAAGCTTTGTGGTTAATAAACACCAAAAAAAATGCCCAATCATAGCTAGTCTCTGTATACCAATTGCATTCACAATGGAGCACTGCGTATACAAAACGAGTTCGTGCATCAATAATGATGGTAGCTTATTGGATACAAAACCTTGAATCTTACATTGAAATTAAGCACTACATTACACACGTACAATTTGTAAAGAAATGTCAGCTAGTTCAGTTTACAACAAAATTAATCCCATGCCATTCACCAACAGCACACCTTCTAGCTCGATCGATCAAATCCTCCAAGACCATACAATAATATCATAGATCGCCCCATGAAATAACCTGCAAGAATTAACCATGACTCCATGCTTTCTCACAAAAAAATAATTGTTTGAAAATGAAATATTTACCGACTATATGCTTGCACGCAAACAATTTCTAAGTAGTTCTAATTTAGATCTTACCGAAGGTAGATTGAAAAACACATCACCTATGCATAGGGCCTGTCCTTTTTGGCTAAAACTTATGGCTTGTGGCTTTTAGGCTGTTTGTGTGAGAGATTACATAGTAACAAAAACTCACGTGCAATTTTGCCCAATATAAATGAAGTCGGTACAATATGTACTATAATTAACTAGTAGACCCTATCTTGAAAAGATACTCTGTTTAAAAGTTAGTTACTATAGAAAAACCGAAAAGCAACTTTTAGAACCTGAAAAGAACTGTCGAGCTAGGGTCGAGCTTAGGGAATTTGGCCTCCATTTTATGTCCCTAATGGCCATCAAATTTCAGATCTTGACAGACTTTGTCACTGAATGGACTAACCCTGAGCCAATTCAAGGTCCCAAGTACGAGTCCCATGATCAATGGACTATGTATTTTGATGGATCTTTAGCACTAAATGGCTTAGGAGCTAGGGCGGTCTTGGTTTCACCATTCTAAGAAACCTTAAAATACACTATCTAGTTAAATTTTCTTGCGACTAACAATGTTGCAGAGTACAAAGGTTTCCTGGCTAGCCTCTGATAGAGATGGCAACTGCACCAAACCCGAGTACCGATGGGTTTTACCCGATAAGGAGGCGGGTATGGAAAGATATCTTCACCGCGGTATGCTAATGGGCAAAAATCTCTACCCATCGGGTATGCGGGTGCGGTGGTGTATACTACCCAGCACTGCATACCGCTGGTAAAATATACCCACGGTGTATATTAGATATAGCAACAGTACATATACATGTGGCCCGTATATATATATTCAAACGGCCGATGGAAATACCCGCACTCGTATATACCAGTGTCTCGTATATACCCTTATCCATTCGGTATGGGTTACCGTCGGTATAAATACCGCGCGGTGCGGTATGAGTAAGTTTCTATACCCGTGTGCGGTACGGGTATTGTAGCGGAGTGCGGGTGCGGGTATCGGTACGGTATGGTTTGGCTATACCCGACGGGTATTTACCCGTTGCCATCTCTAGCCTCTGAGCAGCTAAAGTGCTCATGATTTGCCTTCTACCCATGAAAAGTGATTCTCAATTAATTTTGAATTAGGTCAAAAGAGTACCGGTGCTTAAATCTTACCATGTCTCAATATTTATTGGAAGTTTGAAAGCTTGAAAGGCACTTTTTTGGTCCGAAAGTACAATACATTCCTCAAAAGGATAATTTTCTTGCTGACCAGTTAGCCCGAATGGCTTCTTCCTGATCACTTGTGCCATAGGGAGTTTTCTTGGAGCAACTCCAAAAACCCTCTTTGGTCGAGGAATCAGAAACATCTCTGGGTAAGAGCTTATCCTTGGAATACTAGGATACCTGGATGAACCCTATGTACAAATATCTTTAGAATGGTACAATACCTAATGATGATGCAAAAGTTGATTAGATATCCCAAAAGGCCAAGATTTACATCTTGGTCAAATGTATCCTTTATAAGAGAGATACTTAAGGAGCGCTCATGTGATGCATATCACAGAAGGAGGGGTTAAATCTCCTCAATGAAATACACAAAGGAATCTATAGGGCTCATGCCTCATACAAAACATTTGTAAAAAAAAAGCTTTCTAACAAGGTTGGCCAACCACCCTCCATGACACTAAAGAGCTTTTCCTTAAATGTGTACAATGCCAATTCCATAGTGGGCAAATACACCGATCGACTCAAACTTTGCAAACAATTCCTTTATCTTGGCCTTTTGTAACTTAGGCCCTAGATATCCTAGGACCCTTCCCAAAAGCGCTAGGTAACTTCGAATACCTATTTGTGGCAATCAATATGTTCACAAAATGGATCAAAGCTGAACCGATCGTGGAAATAACCACTAAAGCGACCAAGAAATTCATCATGAAAAACATGATCATGTGAATTGAAGTCCTGAGTTGTATTATCACTTATAATGGTACTCAATTCATCAGTGCAAAATTCCAAGAATTTTGTGAAGAACTAGGTACTAAATTATGCTATGCCTTTGTCGCTCATCCTAAAAGTAATGGGGTAATCGAAAAGGCAAATGGCCAAATCATGCAGGGGATAAAAACTTGGGTCTTCAACAAGCTTGTAAAACACTCCGGGACTTGGGTAAAAGAATTACTCCCTATACTTTGGGAAATTCATACTACTACTAGTCGAACAATAGGTAAAACCCCCTATGGGCAATTCATTTTCCTCCGACAAATGTAAAGTATACCAAGCATTCTATGGTGCAGTAGCACTACTTCCATCAGAGCTAAAGATTATATCAGCAAGGGTCAAAATCTTCAATGGTGACGATCAAGAACACAAGCAGGTTATCAAGAACAAAAGCAAGTTGATGATATCAACCTGCTCGAAGAAACGAGGAACAAAGCCTTAATCCGATTGGCCATCTACCAACAATTCTTGAGAAAATACTATGATTGTAAGATTCAAACTCGCAGCCTTGCAGTAGATGACTTGATCCTAAAAAATATTCAAAGCCAGACTAATCGAAGCAAATTTTACCCTAATGGAAAGGCCCTTACATAGTAGTAGAAGTCACTTGACTGAGCTCGATATGATTATCCATGCAGATGGCAAAGTTCTATTCAACTTCTAGAACATAGACCAGTTAAGAAAATTCTTTGTGTAATTCTGGTTTCTTTTCAATAAAGTTGATGTTGTTTCCCATTCTTTATTTTAAGAGTCAACTAATAGTTCATTTCTCGATCACTATAAATGTTTGGTACACTAGTAAGAAGAAAGTGGCATCAAACTAGTCGAACTTCTTCTCTGCATATGATCTTGCCCACTAGAAGGAGTTTCATAGTGTCGATTCATCTCTAACTCATGTTGCCAACATAAGGAATACCAGTTTGGGTCCTATTATTTTTCAGCTTTTAGCTTCTGCTTTTAACTTTTCTACAGTAACTAACTTTTAAACTGAGTGTTTTTTCAAGATAGGGTCTACTGGTTAATTGTAGTATATACTGTACCGACTTTATTTATATCGGTAAAAACTGCACGTAAGTTTCTGTTATTCTGTAATCTCTCGCATGAATAACCCAAAAACTATAAGCCATAGCTAAAAGCCATAAGTCTCAACCAAAAAACAGCCCCCCTAGACAGTGATCAAAGAGTACTCGGACTAATTCTTTTTTTATTGCTTTCTTAGTACCATTTTTTAACTAAGCAAGCTGTCGGGGACTTGGAGAAGTTATGTTAGTCCATTTATTTTTGTTCTCCAGAAGTTATCAACTCTTTGAAGCAAGAAATTTGCAGGATTTTAAAGGCTTATATTACAACCATCATGTTTTTTTTACAGAGTACGAACACATTTACATAAAACAAGACTACTCTTCACAACCACCAAACTACTGACTGGTCGAAGGAGACCCAACCTGCGTATCCTTGACAACTTTCTTCCCAGCTGGCCTAGCTTCTTCCATAAATTGTTCGGCCTCTTCTTCAATGCAGTGAAACATTGCTCTGACTGGGAGAAAGTTGCCTTGAGTTTTGCCAAGGCAAAACATACTCCATTCTTGACATTGTCTTGCATTGACTCTTCTTTAGAGTAGAAACTAGCTCCTAGATGGTCCTAGCTTGCTGACCAAGGCTATTAACATGCCTGACCAGATCGGCACTGGGAGGTTGAACCTTCTCCGACCAAGGTCACCGAGCATGTTGTTCAGAAGGGAGACATTATCTTGTAAGTTATCTTGCACTGCTTTTGTCTCCTCTTTACTGGCCGCAAGCTCCTCCCGAAGTTAGTGGTCTTCTGCCGCTTGTTCTATGTGAGCAGGCAAAAAAATTTAGCCAAGCAAAAGTAACTAACTGATACAAAAGTAGCTGGTCGGGGAAAATCCACTTACCTTGGATTCGACTTTCGAGCACTTGTTTTTCATCTTGGTGGTAGGCGGCGCTCTTCATACAATGCTCCTCCCACGTCTTGATGCACTTGTCTTTTTCACCGCCCAGTCGATTAAACTCCTTGATCACCAAGCTTTTTTATTGAATCTCTAATCGGAGTTTTTGCATTTCCTAGTCTTTCTCTTTACATAAGAAAGACAAGAAGAAAAGGGAAATATAACCCAATCAAAGACAAAATAAAATTCAAAGATGCAATTTACCTTTGATATCCCCTGCAGCTCGCAGGCTGCAGAGTTGGATTCCTCCAAGTTCTTGAGGAGTGTTTCCTTCTATGATGCCAATATTGTGCAGAGATCCGTCTCTACGTTAAGTTCATTTGAGAGTGCTTTGACATCGCCTTTTAACCTACAAGGTACTCGTAGATTAAGATATCACAATCTTCGAAAGAATGTAAAGTACTCAGAAGAGTTACTTACCACATCTCTACTTGCTCACAGAGAAAATCTATTTCTTTCTTGGGAAAATCTGTTGAGTAGCACTGAAAATACACCGTTTCGGAAAATACCACTAAAAGAATCGGGCTCCGGATATTACCACCAAAAACTTCAATTTTCTTCGAATCTAGCATTCTGACAAAATGCCCTCCCCTCACCTTCTCTCCTCCGCGCCACCCCGTCCGCCTCCCCGCCCGCCTCGCCTCGCCGGCCTCCTCGCCTCCTCCTCCTCCTCACGCCGCCGCCTACCTCCGCCTCCTCGCCCACGCCTCCCACTCCTCTCCCGCGGCGCCCGAAGCGTCCTCCTCGCCGCCGCCCCGCTCCTCTCCCCTCGCCTCGCGCCGCCGCTTTCCCCACCTCTTGCTGCCGCCTCCCGCCTTCTCTTCTCACGCCGCGGCGCGGTCGGCTGCGGCCGAGGCGCGGCGATGGTGGCCGGCGTGGCGCCCGGCTGCGGCGAGCGGAGGCAGCCGTGCGCGGTGGAGCGGAGGCAGACGGGCGGCGGAGGAGGAGGAGGCAGGAGGCCGGCGAAGAGGTGGGGGAAGAGGGGGCGGACGGCGCGGGGCGCCGCGGAGAGAGGAGCGGGGAGGCGGGGGCAAGGAGGAGGCGGAGGTAGGCGACGGCGTGAGGAGGGAGGAGGCGGGGAGGCCGGCGGCGAGGACGAGGCGGGGGCGGGGAGGCGGACGGGGTGGCGCAGGAGGAGAGAAGGTGAGGGGGGAGGGGCATTTTTGTCCAGAATGCTAGATTCCGAAGAAAATTGAAGTTTTTGGTGGTAATATCCGGAGCCCGATTCTTTTAATGGTATTTTCCGGAAACGGTGTATTTTCAGTGCTACTCAACAGATTTTTCCCTTCTTTCTTTATTTCGACCAGTCACTTGGTCAGTTCTCCTACCATGGCGACGGTCTCGACCGATCTCTGAGAAGAAAAAGGGGAAAGAAATGAGAAAGTAGAAGAGGAAGTAAAAAAGAAACTAATAATAAGAGTATTTGAGAAGTACTTACATCAATCACCTGATGGGCTATCACCCCGTACAAGTGCTCAGGATATTTAAATTTCTGAAGGTCGTCTACCTTTTCCCACCATCTTTTTGTAAGCATTCGTCATCAAAGATGTGTCCCCGAATGGGAATATCTTTGGATCGGGACTTCAGAACTCCAAAGAATTCCGAGAAGAAATAGTCCTCCCTCTCGCTTTCTTCTCCGGCGTCAGAAGAGCGAGGTGCATTATCAGGAAGTTGTGGAGAAGGGACTGCCGCCACCATTTCTCCCGTTCGAGGGTTCTAAGCGGGGCTCCCCTCGGTTATTTCTCCGATCACTGTCGAGGGCATGACCAGTTCCGTGGTTTGGACATTAGTGTCCTCCATAGCATGATTGATCACCTGGGTGATCGAGTCTTCCGCTACTTTAGCCTCGGATTCGATTGTTGATGGAACAATAGAAGCTTCAACAATCACAACCCCTCAGGAGAGGCAGCCTTCTTTTTCGACGCATGCTCGAGGGCTGCGACAGCAGGACCACTCAGAATCTGACTTCTTTGGTCACAGTCACGTAAAACCACATCTTATTCCATGTAGACCAAGAAGACTTGGTATACATGAGGATTTACTCCTTACCTTCCCATCATGGAGGTGTAGGAAGCAGCTTCTAGCGATCGTGTCCTAGCATTTTTGCCTTGCCGTGAGCCCGTGATAATACTTAAAGAGGTCCAGATCTACTAGGATCCCAAGTGGCAAGTACGCTTAGTTAAGGTAGACAAAGATGCTTAGCATTGTGATAAAAGTTAGGTGTCAAATTCACCAACTCTTATCTCAAAATGCTCGAGCATGGCCGCCAAGAACAGGTGCAATGGCAATCAGAAACCGCACAAACAATAGGCTTGGAAGACCGCAATTTCTCCTTCCTCACCAATGGGAAGTGTTACCCCGCCACTTCTTTCCACTTCACCAAACTCCAACTTGGAATCTTGCCGAGTTTCCAACGAATGGATTCCCTTGCTACTCATCTCTGACTCTGCTCAGTTGGAATACTCTACCATTGTTTCAAATCTAGTCGGGATCAATGAATCTTTCTTGCTGATTTGGGATTAGAAAATACGAGGAACGAGAAGAGCACTCAGAGAAGATGAATCGATTGGGGGGAGTTGTAAAAATCTGGAGTTACCCCAGGTCCTATTTATAACCGCGCACCATTAGAGAAACAATCGAGGTGAGACAACGGTTGGTATTCTACGGGAACTACTCCCAACAGACCAAAACCCACGCAACTGTTCGCTTCCTTTTTCATTCGCACGGTAATTAAATAAAATAATTTCACACCTTCACGTAAAATAACTTCCTTGACTAAGTCTTAATTCAATCAAGAGATACGCCGATCAAAAAATACTTTCTGACCAACTCCTTCAAATCTTTCTCAAGTAAAACACTTTTACTTGAAGTTGGGGACTTAGATGACGATGATTAAGTAATTTGTATTACTTAAGGCATCTCCAATGGTTATAGCTAGCAACTAACTATAAGACTTCCACATCATCTATATAGTACACACTAAAGCTAGCATTCTAAAGAACTATCTATAAGGATAGCTATTTGATGCTTACATGCACACACAGAATTTATAGAGACTGCCTCGTTTGGCGTTATAGACTAGTGCTTAAGAGCAAGTACAATAGTATAGCCAACTAGTGACTATAACACTTGTCCATTTCATCTATAGCCTTCAAAAAAATAGTTCATAGAATAAGGTAGCTATTACAATAACTATTTGGCCCCACGTGTAAGAGAGTGAAATGCATATTTTTACGTGCTATAGCTAGCTATAATTTAGTAGCCAGCTTCCTTCTCTCTCTTTATTTCTCTCTCTGCCACGTAAGATTTGGTTGATATTATATTTGCTATAGGCTGCTGACTAAGCCTTATTGTACCTGCTCTAAGGAAGAGCTGGCTCAATTTTTTTTGCATACTCTCTTTCCTCCACATAGGATATATGCTGGTGTGTACATGCATATAGCTAGCTGACTCAGACCATTGGAGATGCCCTTAATGACTTGTTGTCTATAGTAGCTGTCGGAACAAGGCTTAGTCATAAAACACCCATGAGTACCCCCTGGTCGGAACAAGGCTTAGTCAAAACAACATCCATGAGTACCCCCTAGTTGGGGAGAATACGTTCAGACTGTTTCGAGCATCGACCACCTTGGTCGAAGATATCTACAATGAAATACATGGTCTTAAACCTCTGACTAGGGGTGTTGAGTCTACCATAACTGACTACAGGAACGTGTGCCTTTATCTCACTAATATGATTGCACATTCTTGCTCTTTGTTTCTGACAATAACTACAAGACAACCGCACCAAGAGAATGTTTCACTGACAATAACCTCTCTATGTGTGCAGATGACCGAAACCAATGAGGCGTTTTTCTATAGGCACCATCTGCCACCTCTTCGATGCTATTTATGGAGGGCATTAGACGATAGGAGAGAGATGATCACAAGACATTACATTCTTGTAATCTTCAACATTCCATTAAAACAGAATACAAAAACACAGAAGTAGTGTTGTTATTCTCTCAGGAGAATGCTCAAACCTATCTAAACCCTTGTTTCCTCTGCGTGATCCAAAGTGTTGAGTTTCTCGCATTTATTTCGTAAGATTGATAGTAATTCGTTAACAAATGTTTCCCTTGCGCACTTGGGCATGTGTATTGTGCATTTCTACTCGTTGCCTTCACAAATACAAAGATTGCAAATCACATGTACTCATTTCCCTCACAATGGACAGCCATGATATACGCCCGTAATTTTTTTAAAGGATTGTCTATTTGTAAGGTGCCTAGAATTTTCTTAAGCACAAGCCCAATTTTTATTCATTTGATCGACATTCAGTTATATGAAACATCAATTTCTGTATAAATCCAATGGTTACAAAATTGACTTAGGATAAAATCAAGCAACTTACAGATAGCAAAACCGTTTTCTCAATTAATTATGCGATCATTACTTAAAACACAATAAATTCAGTGAAACTCTTGAGCTATTGTATTGCTGTTGTCACTAATACTACTCCATATACTACTGCGCACATACAAATTGTAGATGAACTTTTGCTAGTAGCGGGCGTACCTGTCACTTAGTCAATCACTTATTATACTTCTTGACAACTAATTCGACGAAGGGCGCACCGTGGGGGACAAAAATACAGAAGGTCCAAATTATTTCTACTCATGGAAAATGCAAATACATAATGTAGAAACCAATTATCGAAACTGTCGTAAATAATGCAAATACAACCAAGTCCAAACTGTTGTGTTCGTATAGTATCGAACCAACTCATTGAAATTACCTCAGAAGAAAAACAAGGGGCAACAATACCAACGGCAGCATCAGACGAGCTGCTCCGGGATCAATCCTCAATTCCTACGGGACTAACGAAGAAAGCCCAGAATCCACCGACGGCGGTCGCGGCCGCCATGAGCCAGACCACGACAGCGACGACTGACGGCATGAGCGGCGCCACCCTGGACGCGAACATTGTGGTGAGCAGCGTGGAGAGCGCCCAAACCGCCGCCTTGACCTTGCCCCTGTCCTCCGGGCGCGCGCGCTCGAATTTGCGCAGGAAGTGGAATAGCAGCAGCAACGCCGCGTAGGCGAAGACCACGAACGCCACTGAGCCGGGGTCGCCCTGCGATTTGTAGATGGCCAGAAGGGAGTTGCATGTCAGCGCACCGAAGCCCAGCTTCGTGATGAGAGAGTGGCGATCATCGCGATCCATTTGAGCCAGTGGCAGGTATGTGACAGGGCAAGCGAACTGCGGTAGCTGGAGCTGCAAATCAATCCATGGCGCAGGAAATGATCGCTAAAAGGATGAGTTTGAACACGTTTTTCAGAGCTCATGGTTTTTCTTTATGACATACAAACACATAGTTTTCGTTTTAAAAGGACATAAAGGATGAGCTGATGATTTTTTTTCTTTGTATCTTTTTTTACGCCGAATTCTGGATCGTGTTGCCAGGCCAGCACACAGCGTACGGAAGATCTGGTCAAACCTCATATCATTCCGTATTTGTGGCAGGACACCCGGACGGTGCCAACCGGCAGGATGACGTTAACCGATACACGCGATCCAACTGTCGAGACTTCGGCCCCTCAACGCGCCCATCACCATACATTCCACCGCCACACCACCAGATGTCTCAGCGCGCATGGGCCTCCATGCCACCATCGGGTCTTCCGCTGCGTGTCGCAAGCAACTTGGGCTCATCTCGACCGACAACTCTGACGCGCCGGCCGGCCCGTTGTCGGTCGCCACATGTTTCAAATCATGAAGATTACAACTGCAACGCTTTCGCCGCACCATGAATATGAGATCACGTCGTGGCAGCTTAGGTACACGATTAGTATTTGACTTTGTTTTTTGATATATTGTTATTGATTGGGTTTAATTTTGTGCCATTTGAATATTTGGTTTTTGATGTCTGCTCGGCGGTGGTTTGATCGGTCTTTGACTGGCGATTAGACTGATCGACGATCTGACCAGTCATGGTGTGGCAGTTTGACCAAGGTTGTCGTGTGTGTCATTTGTGCTCAGATCGATGGCTTTGTCTTTGATATGCAGGTGCTTGATGATTGATTGCGGCTAGTGGCAATACCATAGCTTGGTGATAGTAGCGTATCGTGAAAGTATGAGTACAGTTTTATCTCAGCTAAGAAGCACGACAGAAAGACAAGAATCGTGAGAAGCAATGCGTACATGTGGTGTGCCAATTGGACTTGTGCTGACAGTTATCGGAGCAGACATATGATCTTGGCGGCAAGTAATTGGGCATTATGGACAATGGTGTGATATGGTGTACAAATTGGACTTGGACGTTTCAAGTAGTGATGACCTCGGCACAGGCATACGATCTTGGCGGTGAGGCATTGGACATCGCTTCTTCATGAAGACCGGTGGATGGCAATTGAGGAAATTATCCCATACTAGGTGGAGTGGCGGTTTGCAATACCACGGTGTTGACTTAAGTGGTTTAGGTTACGTCTTCATAGATAAAGTGTCGTATTGTGCTTGTGTAGCCTTTGGAAGTTGTGCTTTGAAAAGCGTGCAAGCTTGTGTAATGTAAAATCCATTGTGTGTGGATCACCAGATTTTTCCACTTGTAAGTGGTGTGATCCACTAAGGAGTGGCTAGTTTGGTGTGAGGTGGAAGCCTCCACTAATTAAGCCTTGTGTGTGACTTGAGAGGTATCAAGTCTAGGGTTAAAGTTTCCTTGTGTTGGAGGCTTGTGTGTGCACGCTCTATGCTTACAGCTCCACCATCCTAAAGAAGTGATTATAAACATTTCTATTCAAGTGAAATGAATATCTAAAGTTTGCCCAATGAGTTGTGCCATGTATCCTTTCTTATACTTTTGATTTGCTTGGCTTTCCTGTTTGGATTTCTCTCTTCTTGATCTTTTTTGGTGTCAATGACGTGTAAGAGGTAGAAATGTCTCTTGTAGATCGATGATATGCATATAAACACTTTCTAGGGAAGTTCTTGAGTTTGTTCGATTTTCCTCAAGAGAGAGGTGATTCGGGGTTTTCCTCTTGTGAGTGATTCGGCTTGAATTCATGCTGTGATCTAGCTTGTTATGACATGTGAGGACCCATCCAAGGTCATTTATATTATCTAGGACTCACGAGTAAGAGTTGATCAAGGTTTCCCTCTTCTGCTCGTTTTTAGTGCAACTCTTTTTATTTTGGATAAATGTTACAACTTTGGCATCAATCTTCATGATCCATGATTGGAATAGGTTTTTGATATCTTAGAGAGCATTTGTGCGAAGATTCACTATATTTGGATTAGTGGTTTGTGTTAGACCTTGGATCTGCCATTCGGAACCTTTTTTGTGCTTCCACCACACTATTCTCTAGGATAGTACACGCAAGTACATTGCTGAACACGAAATACATATCTCACAAAAACAAAACTAATACAATAGTAGTGGAGAATACATAAATAGACCTAATAGTCCTTAACTTACACATGGGTTTGACCTAGGTAGATAAGGCCAAACCTTTAAATAGCAGTAGCAAAAATAGAAACAACACACAGGTGGGACCCTCAGGATATGCTCACAGGCATTTGACTGCAGATCGCGACCTAGTCCTTGGCCTCTTCATCTTTTAGTCTTGTCAATGCCTTTAGATGACTGTAGAGTTTTTCTTTTTCCTTCTTACTGAATAATAGTAACTAAGCAATAGTGAGTATGAAGGTACTAAGCAAGCCACCACACAGAATACAATTATAATAAATGCAAGGCGGGCAAAGGAAGGCTTGAGATTCTTTTATTTTCCAAAAACTACAATTGAGATACATTAAGTAGAAAGCCTGATGATGGTTCTATTCACCTTTTACAGAGCACGATTCCATCCACCATATACTATTTTTGTTACTAGGATTCCATCCACTCATTATAATCACTGGGTTCCATTCACCTAGGGGAAATCAAAGTCAGAGTTCTAACCACCCCTCCTATGTTTTATCCCACCATAAATATTTTGTTGTAAAATAGACACTAACTCAGCAAGTTCCCATGCCCACCCTTAACTGTGGGTATGGTTATTCAAACAGTTTCACTCTATAGAGATCGTACACTTTACCACAAGAAATGTTCAACTTGTTATATTCTGCATGCTTTCTTAGGCATACATATCAAGAAGATCATCACAAGGTCTTTACAATGCATCTTTCTAATGTGGCTATACCCGCTAAGGTTTGTACCATCGTGGAGTTCCAACCACCCACTCCTGAGGCCCCCTCTTGCGCCACACGTCAAAGGTCTCCACCCGACTCACTTGCCTGTGTTCCACTTGATGGTGCAACCAGTGTTGGGTCAATGCAAATTAATTGGCCAGACGACAGCCATTATAGCTTGCGGTTGCGTTGTTTTACTTTCTGAGGTCATCACGAGGTCCAGTCCTTAATGTTGCCTGGGTGGCTTTGTCACAAACCAAACTCTCGTACTTTTATACGCACCAGCTCAACATACCATCCGCCCAGGTATGAAACACATTTAGAGTTTTGAATTCTAAAATATCCTTTCTAGTTCAAATACAAGCCACTTCCTCAAGTGGCTGCCCACCGCCTAAACCAAATTTTCATGTTCAAATGTCGAGGCAACTTAATGCTCATATGTATCTAAGTAAGGCTACGGATAACACTTAGATATGGATTTATCAACTAATATATATATATATATATATATATATATATATATATATATATATATATATATATATATATATATATATACCATTTTATTCTAGGGCGACAAGTGATTATGTCCAAAGTCAAGAAATGGAATTTAAAATACAACTAACATTAAGGCTTTAACTACAATCTAATGATAATATAATTTTGATAGTTTTTCTATTTTCAAAATTTTCAATTCATATTTAAATTTGAATTTAAATTTCATACTTCCTATAGCTTTTAATTTCTCAAGGAATTTACCCTATATTTAAATTTTTGCTATTTATTAGGTATCTTTCCTTTAATTAATTTGCTCTGGTCAGGGTTATGGCAGTACCGGCCCTTTATTGGTGGTAGCTATTCTCCAGAGAATGTCTTTTAGAGGTTTGGGTCTAAGACCTGGTGTGGTAGTACCGGTATTGTAAATGCGATGTGATCAGAGTGGAGTGGTATGACTAGCCATTGCATGGCAGTCTGATCGGTGACTGTTTAGGCGGTCTGGCCAGCATAGGTGTCGTGGTCAGAACGGCCATTGTGCCAAGGTTGTTTGGTTTTGGCTTGTTTTGGCTGTGTTAGTCATGGTGTATCCATACAAGTGTTAGTCATGAGGTTTCCATGCAAGTATGAGTCGTGGTTATATATATGCATGTGTTTTGCTAATTGAGAGTCAAGTGTATGTCATTTGTGCTCGGATCGATTGCTTTATCTTTGAAGTGCATGTGCTTGATGATTGATTATGGCCAGCAGTAAGACCGAAGCTTGGTGACAGTAGCGTATCACATAAGTCTGAGAGGAGCATTATCTTAGTTGAGAAGCATGGGAGAAAGACAAGAATCGTGATGAGGCAATGCGTACATGTGGTGTGCCAATTGGACTTGTGCTTCTCAAGTGGTGACAGTTCTTGAAGTAGATCTACGATCTTGACGGCAAGTAATTAGGCATCACAAACTATGGTGTGATGTGGTGTGCCAATTGGATTCAAACATTTCAAGTGGTGACGGTCTCAGTGCAGGCATACGATCTTGGTGACAAAGCATTAGACATCGCATCTTCGTGAAGACCGATGAGTGGTAATTGAGAAAATTGTCCGATACTGGATGGAATGGTGGTTTGCAATACCACAATATTGCCTTAGTGGTTTAGGACACATCTTTGTGGATAAAGTGTCATATTGGGCTTGTAGAGCTTTTGGAAGTCTCGCTTTGAAAAGCATGCAAGTGTGTGTAATGTAAAATATGTTTTTGTGTGTGGGTTACTAGGTTTCTCTCATTGTAAGTTGTATGATCCATTGGTGTGAGGTGGAAGCCTCCACTATTTAAGCCTTGTGGTGTGACTTGAGAGGTATCAAGTCTAAGGTTAGGGTTTCTTTGTGTTGGAGCATTTTGTGTGTACATGCTCTAGGCTTAGAGCTCTGCCATTATGAAGGATTGGATGTAAAGCATTTCTCTCCAAGTGATATGAAGATCGAAAGTTTGCCCAAGTGAGTAATGTCGTGGATCCTTCCTTATACTTTTGATTTACTTGGTTTTCTTGTTTTGATTTCTTCACGATCCATGGTTAGGATATGTTCCTGACATTCTAGGGAATATTTGTGCCAAGATTGACTATATTTGGATCAGTGGTTGAAGTGTTGAATCTTTTCTTGGATTATGTGCAGTGCTGATTGCACTATTCTCTCGACGAGCGGTTAGACCATAAGGACCCGAGCTATCAGACCGCCCAGCGGTCAGATTGACGAGGTTAGTTTGGCCAGCGGTCAGACCTCTTCTTGGCCGGTAGTCAGACCGGTTGAGACAGAGAGTCTCGGTGAACTTTGGCTCTTGGCTTTGATTGCTTGAGAGTTTGTGTTTCTACTGCACGTTATTGTAGATACTTGAGGGAAGATTTTTATAGAGTCATTCATCCCCTCTTACTCACCATACTCGATCCTACCATAATGTCATGGAGTCATGACATGTGAGTCTAGCATGGCAAGGTGAACACCATGGCCGATCGATGATGGCCTTGGCATTGCTAGGAAGGAAGACCCAACTGAGGACTCGGGGTTTGTGTCTTTGAACCTGCTCTGAAACATGACATTGGTACAATTGATAAGCAAACCTTGCAAGTGTTCAAATCGGCTACAGCTTCGGCTTCTCCAATCGACTTCTGCACGAAGAAGCTGAAAGCCTCCTAAAAACTATTTTTTAAAATTTAATTATAAAAACTATTTCATTCAACTGTTATTATTTTATTTTAGTCAAAGTGTACAAGCTTCATTTAGAATCCATAAGCTCTAGCCGATTAAACACCCCCTTGTCTGAGGCTCCTGCTACTCACGTCGGTGTCGAAGTCCAGCGACCACGGACAATTGAATGCTTTTTACCGCACCTGACCTGCGAAAAGCCACATGTAACGCCCCCGCTTCTGGGGACGGTACGGAACATCGTAACTGTACGAGATGAACAGTTACGATGCTCTTGTACATGAGCGATCATCACAACAGTACAAGCTTACAACAAAAGATCCAACTTTATTACAATATAGGATTATCATTGTTTTGCACAGCGGGCGCACAAGCCCAATACCACATTACAAAAGATCGAACGGCCTGAGCGTAAGCTAAATCCTAAGACCAATCATCCTCAGAGTAGATTGGTTCTTCAGGAGCTTCCTCTCCTACAGGCTCTTCTTGCCAACCTTGACTTTCTGTTAATTGTGTTTAGCAAGTAATGAGTACAACCGCATTTCAAGAAGTTACTGTGGTAAACCCTAATTTACTAATTGCAAGGATATTCAATGGATGGGGATATATTGGGTTTATTACATTTAGTGGATGCAGTTTTATTTGCAAACAAATAAAATTTAAAACGTTTGCTCCTTAAGATCAGGGGGTTTTGTTAACAGATAAAGTTCATCATTAATCAGATTAAAATCATCACAAACCCTACTTATGCCTCATTGTTGCAATCACCCAATTAACACAGCTTCATTAACCGAAAGCATGGTGTATTCGAATACCATTTATTTCACTTTGCAGAGTTGCTCAACTTTACCCACACGATCCCTTAACTCCCGCGACAGAGTTAAGAAAGCCAGGTCGGTTCACTGCGCAATTCTCTATATAGGCTCTACCCGGTAGCATCACTCAGTCATGGCCAAACATGAAATAAACTTCTCCCTGCTGTTTTAAGTGAACATTACCGTTGTTAGGTACCCGCAGCATACCTAACTCCCCGGCAACCTGTCATCTCATCCTGTAGAGTTTCAATCGAATTGAGCAGTTACTAAACCAGTGTTGACAAGTCAACTCTTGTGGTTTGAGCAGTCACTATGTCTGTTACTTGGCACAAGGTTCTTGTCCTTATATTTTTCACCTAAGGCACTCAACCACAACTTCGACTGTGCTCAACAGCACTAACCACCACCAAACCAACCAGCCTCCATCCCCGGGTAAAATGGTGGGCGAAGTCCGCCACACGAATCCCTACAACCTCTCTACCCGAAGTCCAACCCTAGGGTCAAGCAGTGGGCAAAGTCCGCCGCACGGATCTTTCCCAACCTCTTCACCCTAGGTTCTGTTAATTTTAGAATTCTATAGGCTCATGACCAAAGTCACTTAGTAGTGTGAAATGTTGCATGAGATGACTTCATATACATTTGTACAAGATTTAAATTCTTACTAAGGTTGTCAAGGTGAATATGGCCATCAATTAAGGCAGGGCATTTTTCAGTCGTAAGATTTATCTACATAGCATGCCATTCTAAACATTTATTTTAAACAATTATCATTTCACAAATAACATTAATGGAAATATTGTATTTAAATAATTTAAATAACATGGGATTCGAAATGATCAAAAACATGTAACTTGCCTTGCTGATTAGGGATTTCGACAAAGTCGTATATTTGAACAGCTGGCTCTTGTTCCGGGACTGCGACCTCGGCGGCTTCGGAAGCTAGCGCAAACACATAAAATAACGACATAAGTCCAAACTTGATTCTAATCAAGCTAGGGAAAATAATCTAAATAAAAAGAAGTAAATTGCATAAACTTTCAAATAAACATTGGGAAGATATTGGGATTGAATTTTTGGTAGAAGAGGAATATTTGGATTTATGGAATTTGAATTTATGGAAATTGAGTTTGACAAAAAGGAGAAATAAAATTTGAATTTGGAAGAATGGATACTAAATTTAAATTGAGAATATCAAACTGGTTAAAATGGTGTATCTTGACATTTTTGGGATTTTCGGATTTTTCTGGGATTTTTCTGGATTCTTCAGGATTTTTCTAAAATCACATGAATAGTGTTGGGCTCGGCCGGAGTGAACAGTGTGGCCCAGCCCGAGTTGCACAGCGTGGCGGCGGCCTCTTTCTCGTGCGAAGAAACCGGCTGACGGCCCGGCTTCGCTCTCGGCCGAACAGGCCACGGCCCATGCGCACGCGCAGGCGAAGCCCAGCACACACCCGTGCACGCCCGTTTGATGGACGACGCGCGGCAGCTACGGACGGAGAGGATGGAGCGAGCGTGGGCGCTCGGATGGAGAGACGGTGGGCATCTACGGCCAGGGTTTAAAGGAAAATGGAGCGCTCGGATGACTTGGAGCGGACGACGGCGATGGCACCACGTCACCCCGGGAGTCGTCTTCAACCTCCAGACGACACTCCCGGTGGCAAAACAGTGCGCCACCGCCAACGGAGCAGTGAAGACAGTGATGCCCCGGGGAAATGGCTTCTACTGAAAGGTGCGGCTATGAGTTGGGGTTCCATTTTAGCATTTGGGAAAGCTCAAGGGTTATTGGGAACCGCAGGAGGCAACCGGGAAGACCATGGTCCTCACGGCGGCGCCATGAGCACCTAGGGGTTCTCTGGCCAGTTGGAAAGGCTTTTCACCATTTATGGGACCCTAGGGAGCTGATGGAAGTGACGGCGCAGCTCGAGAAGAACCCTAGCGAGCTGGCCACGATGAGACTTCTTCGGCCGACGGCGACCTCCGCTGCCACGGCCCTAGGCGGACTCTCGAGCTCCGGTGGTTACACCATTTTATTCCAGAGGTAAGGAAGACTATGTCAGAGCGGTGAATCGAAAAATAATTGAGAGAATTAAGAGATTGCGTTTTAGGGTTCACCGGCTCAGGGGAGACAATCGCCGGCGACAGGAACGATGAGAAGCCGATCGGTTGCTTGGGGAGGCGTATGAGAATGCTAGAAGAAGCTCTGTGGTGTCCAAAAGGTTTTATAGTGAGCGTAGGGCAGTGTCTACAGGGAGGCGGTTTGGCTGCGTTCTTCTCATGTAGCGCAGAGGGGAGGGGGATGCACTGGCGCTGCGCAGAGGCGATGAGAGGGAGGTGGCGCTTCTCCTCTGCCAGACTTGACAGCCATTTGACCCTGTGAGACGCTGGAATAGTAAGTAGGGGATGGGCTGTGCAGCGGTGGAGGGAGTAGGCGTGAAGAGGTGGCGCGCGGTCAAGGGGGAACGGAACGGAACGACTACTGACTGGTGGGGCCGCCGTGCAGGGATGACGTCGGGTGAGGGCGGAGCGGCGCCGAAATCCTACGCACGGGGAGAGCGACGTGTGCGGTCGCAGGTTCGGGAAGAAGGGGAGAGGGCGCCAGGGGAGGAGCGAAGGCGAAAAGAGAGAAAAAGGAAAGCGGATTTTTGTAAGTCCATGCCAAATTGGGAAAGAAATTGCATTCAAACCACATTTTACAAAAATTTCAAAATGTTTGAATTTTTGGGGTGTTTCACCAGAAATGTGCATGGGGCCATCGGCGGATAGATTAGGGCCTTGGGCAGCTGGCGTTGCAAGGCGATTAACAACGAATTAAACTATCAAGTTTTACTATAGTTGGCACAACATGCATGTAAAACTAAGTCTACACGACCCGGCCGTTATTAAAGCGGGACTTCCTGTGTTAATAATTTTTCAAAAGTTCTACTGGCCGAGCTAGTGGATGCTGCAGATAAGTCCTCAATGCGGACGGGAAGTTTGATGTTTTTCCGATTCTTATCTGCTGGGTAATTAACAGGATACCGATTGACCAAGCTATTGCTAGTCCAATGGTACGTTATCCGTGTCTTGTGGTGCTTTATTCGTGGGTCTTTAGAATTTGATTCCATAATATCGAATTTGATTCCATAATATCTTAGTTGCTGAGTCTGAAAATAATTAGGGAATTTATACTATGTACGGATGCAATATTTTTATCGAACGGCACACCTCGACTCATTCACTCCTCATTCGCTCTGTTTGCTCACTCTTCATTCTCTCGCTTGCTCACTCTCTTCCTCGCCTCGCACGACGCCCGACTCCATGCGAGCCACAGTCGGCGCCGCCGAATTAGACCGCCGCCACCGTCAACTTCCTCTTCGATTGTCCTCGGGTGCGGCTCTGCCAGATCCGGTTGCCGCCATTGACTTCCTCTCCGAGCACAACGCCGTCAGATCCGGTCTTCCTCGAGCGCGGTACCGCTAGATCCGGCCGCTGCTGCTACTGTCGACTTCCTCTCCAAGCGTGGCGCTGTCAGATCCGGCTGTCCTCGAGCACAGCGCGCCGATCCGGCCGTTGTTGCTGCCGTCGACTTCCTCTCCAAGCGTGGCGCCGCCATATCCGCCGCCCTGAGCGCGACGCCACCAGATCTAGCCATCGCCGTTGATTTCTCTTTAGGCGAGTGCCACCGATCCAGCCACCACCGCTGATTTCTTTGGGGCGGTGCCGCCAGATCCGAGCGACGGCGGTCGATCTCCACGTCCGAGCTCATCATGGTTTCACACCGCCCATCACCACCGCCTGCATGGGAGGTAGGTGTTGTTTCTTGTTGCAATATTTTTTATTTCTTGAATGCAATATTTTGATTTCACTTGTGTAATATATAGATTTCAGATGTGCAACATTGATATTCTTATCAATTTTTTTGTCGCATATATTACCGAGTAATGTTACATAGATAAACAAAAGATGTTATGACTAGCCGTACGATGCTAGCGTCTGGATCGGACGTCTGGCACTAGCAACTCTCTTATAATTATGATAACCAAAGTCAATCCTTATAAAAAAAATATTACTCATTTGCACTCCTTATAAAGAAAACATCACTCATTTATGTTGACGTGATTTTTTAAAATAATATTATATTTTTGATGTGATATATGTACAAACCGGCTCTCCTGTGTATACATACAGTGGATCTAGAACAAAAATTTAAAAGAGCTAATGGGATAAGACCAGTGGCGGACCCAGGAAAAAATTATAGCTAGGGCGAAGTCACAGTGGCGAACTCAGGAAAAAACTAGGTTGACTAAAGTCGGAAGCGTGAAATAAACAAAGAGTACCCAAAATAAAACAATCTATGATCAAACTATGTTGCAAACACACTAAAAAAAGTATGTGATACGAAATAGAAACAACAACTACAATTCGCATGTTAACATATGCAGATAACGGAAGGACAATGAAAAATACCTCACTAATGAAGCTTAATCCACAATTGTAGATGAGTTGTAAAAGAAACAACCTGCCAATTGTGAAAATAGATAAATCAGTCGTGTCACAATTCGATAATAGAATATAAAAGATGCAATAAAAAAGAAGACAAAAAATATACCAGTAAATAATTAAGTATGAGGCATTTTCATTCTTCGAGTTTTCATGTCTTGAAATCGTTTCTTGATTTTTTTTCACGATCAAGTCCTTTGAATATCTCTCGCTCGATATAGCACACCATCAAGTCATTAAGCCAATCATCGGACATCTTATTACGCAAATCGGTCTTGATAATATTCATAGCCTCATATCATCAAGCTTCGAGAGGTAAAATATAAGTACCCTCATTTTGACAAGCTAGTTTACATATTCTACAATCTACATAAAATTTTTATAAGCTATCAAAACTAATACTTAAATACACAAATCTGAATTCTAGAATAAATAAAATTTATTGTACCTTTATAAAATAAAAACTATAGAAATACGATGCTCAAATAGTTAAATCACCTCCTTGGGCAAATGGGCAATCGGCGGTCGGGCTGCATACCACCACTCGCCTCAAGACTCAAATAGTGAAATAGGCAACCGGCCGATAGCTTCCTCAAATCTCCCACCGGCAGATCGCTTCCTTAAATCTTCTCAACCGCCGAGGCGCCGACGCCCGCTGCCGCTCCTCAAATCTCCCGCCTCGGCTCACCCGATCGCACGCGCCTCCCGCCTCGCCGCCTCGCGCCCCGCCTCCGGCCTCGCCCGAGCTCCCGCCTCCCGCCTCAAGGCCTCGAGTCCCGACCCACCACCGCCTCCGGGCTCTCGCCTCCTAGCTGGCTAGTCGCCGCCTGGCGCGCGCGCGCCATCCGAGTGTTCGACGACTCGCCTCCGCCGCTCTGGCGCCGCCGTGCCGCCCTCCTACAACTCCGCGTGGCGCGCGCGCTGCCCTCCGCCTCTGCCGCGCCCGCCGGGATCTAGGGTTAGCTCTCTTGGACTTTGTTGGACCGTGTGTGCTCGCTAGACGCCGACAATATATCGTATATCTCTTCTCTGCTTTGTTGGGCTTGGGCCGTGTGTGGTATTTGGGTGTTGCTTGGAGCCTTGGAATAATGGACATGGACTTGGGCCTTGTGTGCTTCCGCAAGATGTGCACGACGGGGTGGGGCTGCTTCCGCCGCCGCTGGGTCCTGCCGGCGAGGAGCTCGCGCGGCCGCCCGGCCTCGCCCGAAGGGTAGGTCCGCCCCTGGATAAGACCAATTCAATGATAATTGCGTAAATTAAAAACTATGTTTATATTTTATACCTCACGGCAGCTGTCTCTGTAACTCTATTCTCTCTTAATGCAGATTGCAGAGCTAGCCGGCCGGCGACAGCCTCACAGCGGCACAGCCCTCAGTCACAGCCGCCCACGCGCCCAAGCGGCCAAGCCCAGCTACATAATCTAAATACCATTTATCATCTTTCCCTCAACTGAGGCTCGTCTGAATCGTGTTTCTATACTTAGATATCGATTATGAAGTACTTTGAAGTGAAAACAAACATTCTATGTGTAATATCTAGGAAATCTAATACCGGCATCTTCGTTTCAATGGACCACTAAGACACCCAACAAAGCAGAAACATCGTCTTTTGTTCAACAGGCTAAATGGAAATGAGATCTCAATTAGTTAAACTGGCATATCCAAAAGAAGTGAAGAACGCATGCCACACATCAGTACATCACTAAGGTAAGAAGACCAAAGATGGAAGAGGCTGCAGTAGTCCTAGCTCTTGGCAAGTTCGTTACCTCTTCCGGAGTATCATCACTGAATGCTTTCCTAGAGAAAGAAGCCACATTGGCTCTGCCTCGCCTCTCTCCACTTCTCTTCTCCAAACTCCACCTGCATCCTCCTCACAGTGCAGCCTCCAGCCTCCCCGACCCCGAAGGCTCCTCCTTCCCTTGAGTTCCTTCCTTGAGGCTTGGGTCTGCTCCGCCCTTCCTCGCATAACCGACGGTAGCAGGCGGCACTCAATGGCTCAATCCCTCCTCCCTTGCCCTTCCTCCGGCCTCCTTCCTCCCTCCTTCCTCAGCGACAAGCGGTAGGCCAACAACCGACACCCACACAGCCACGAGCCGCCTAACTCCTCTCTCTCGGCGCCGGCGACCACTCGCCGCCTCTGCCGATCCTCTCCAAGCATAGGTGGGTATTGCTGGATTGATCGATTGGCTAATGGCTATTGCTGGCTTGCTACCGATTGTCGAATTGGTTGGCCATGTGGGCTTCGCACAGCTTTGGTGGGCTTTGCTGTGTGTGTTGCATGGTTGGCGTTGACTCAAAGATGGAGTCACTATTCTGTAATTTAATCCTAAGTGGCAAGTGTCCAATCCTCCAGCCATATCTACAAAATAGAAGTTCTTCACTTCCTTCTTCTACCTCAGGTCTGGACTCTCCAACCGAACGATCTCAAGATCAGGAAGGCATGGCACCCCAGCCAGACCAGGGGGCCAAGGGTACCTACTCTCCAACCAGAGGTACAGTTTGGTGCCAGCACCCCTTGACTTCTAGGTCAGCCACTGTTAAAACTATGATCCAGGAGAAAACGCAAGCATAGAAAATAAACTGAGAGAACACAGGAAAATTTCTAAATTTATCTATTCTCTTATTTGCTCCCCTTTTTTCTCTTTTCTTCTTTTCTTATACCAAAAACCTGGTTGCAAGCTTTTCAATATATAGGCTAAACTCTCCTACGAGCATACGTATTCAGACTTCAAGTTGGACACAACTTCAACTTGAATTACACACGGAGACGGACTCTACTACGTCTTGAACTCTAAGTTAAGATTATTTGTAACAATCTCCCCCTTAATCTTCACTTGACATACTCTAGTTTTAGTCTCAATACATTATGAACTACCAGCTACGCCTCCACATGAAGCGTTCTACATGCAAGCTACATGTAGGGACTCAACTCAACTGGTACGGGTCCATCCAGTGCAAAGATTCTAAAACATTGAGCCAGTCGGACTCAATTACGACTTACTAAACTCATACTTGACACGAAACGGTGATACATCTCGTCGACGTCTCTGACTCAACTCTTCATTAGAGCACTATTGATTCATCATCGCCGAGCGCTTCAGCAACAAACGCTTCCTTCATCCTCGGTTTGGGGCATTCTGAAGAAAAGTGCCCATAATCGTTACAATTATAACACCTCACTTTTGCCTTATCAAACTTCCGATGCTGACAGCCTTGGCCACCACCCCTAGAAGTGTTCTTGCCTTCACGCTTTGATGATCGGATCTCCCACTCAGCGCGGGTCAACAAGAGTTGTCTGTCGCCTTTGTTACTATTGTCGTGGATGCATTCCTCATACGCCTCAAGATGACCGATGACCTCCTCCATAGTTATTGTCTTTAGGTCTTCAAATTGTTCTATGACCGAAGCAATCGGGAGAAACTGTGAGAGAACAGCACGAAAGAATTTCTTCACTACGTACAACTCTTCCACCTTCTCACCAAGGGCCCGAATCTTGTTGACGATGACCGTCAACCGAACGGCGAAGTCATTGATCGACTCCGTTTCCTTCATACGCAGCACCTCGAACTCGGTCTTGAGACATTTGCTTCCTTCACACGATCAGCGCCAAGATGCATCATGTTCAACGCCTCCCATGCGGCTTTGGTCGTCTCCTTTTCGGCCAGTAGGAAGAGCGTCTCCTCTGGGAGACCCTGATAGATGCCGCTAATGCCATCTGGTCCTTGCACACATTGACGTTGCCATTCTCGATCGCGTCCCACACTCTTTAAGCCGTCATGTACACCTTGATCTTGATTGCCCAAGCTGCTTAATTGCTCGTCGTGAGCATCGGATAATGCAGCGAGACAGCGGAACTCTCCTTCGCCATCATACTAGATGATGCCTCATCACCGGTAACACCATTTCTCGAAAAACGCGATATTATTTTAAGCATAGATCAAAAAATTGAGCTACTTTGAAGCGTCTCTTGGACCGAGGTAACATAGGCAAAAAAATTGCGTTGTTTTTTTCCCTTGGTGATTTTTTTGCTCTGTCTCTGCGCTCGCGACGATCTTTATTTCCCGTTGCTTGAGTGCGACTCAGAAAAAACCGAATCGGAGACGCGCAGCTGAGGCTTCATCTCGGAGACGTTTCTAGAGCCGACACGTTCTAGCCTTCACGTAACGCCATGCATCAAGCCAAAAAGCATCCATTTTTCTAGTGCTGAAGCTTGGTTCCCTGGCGTCTTTCTCGCTTTGCTCTTCTTTGGTGTTGAGACGCAACGTGTTGTCCTTTGTTTTGACTTCGATCTTTTGGCAAAGCACGGACCACAAGTCGCTGGCTCGCGCTGCTGCTTTCGCTCCTCGTGCCGTTCGCTGGAGGAGGACGTGCGCACGAATTTGCCTCGGGAGCGCTTGCGATCGGATTTTGGTTAGACTCTGATACGATTTGTTAAAATTTTGAATTTCTTTATTCTCGTATTTACTCCCCTTTTTTTTCTCTTTTCTTCTTTTCTCATACCAAAAACTGGTTACAAGTTTCTCAGTATATATGCTAAATTCTCCTACTAGTATACGTATTCAGATTTCAAGTTAGACACAACTTTAACTTGAATTACACATAAGATGGACTCTACTACGTCTTAAACTCTAAGTCAAAATTATTTGTAACAGACACTGTATACGTACACAAGCTGACAAGCATGCATACCAGTCACTCAAAACATTACAGATTTACCAACAAAAAGGAAAACCTCTACTGCTGCTGCTATGCATACTGGTACGTACAGTGGAGCAGGCCAGAGGGCTGTACATGATATATATACACAGATAGCAGCTAGCACTTGAAAAAAAGAAGGAAAGATGTGTACACAGCGACATAGCTAGACATCTCTGGAGTCTGATCCATATCCATGGCTTCAGGCGTGGACGAAGAGGACAAAGAAGCCACCGAGCGAGGTGGCGACGGCCAGGCCCCACACGACGGCCGCCACGGGCCTCGGCATGAGGGCCGCCACCTTCCAAGCGAACATCACGGTGAGAAGCGTGGTGAGAGGCCACACCGCGCGCTTCATCCGCTCCCTCTCCGGCGAGCCGGGGGCCGCTCGCTCGAAAGCACGGAGGCACGCGAACAGGAGCAACAAGATGAGGTACGAACCGGTGACGAAGAGGACGGCGCCGGTATCCCCTCTGGAACGGTAGATGGCGACGCCGGAGTTGACGGTGAGCACGCCGAAGCCGACCCCGGCGACCCACGGGCGCGCGGTTTCGATCCATGGCAAGTAGTGGTACTACCAAAGGTGCGCGTGCGTACTTATCCGGAGCAAGTTAGCAACGGCGCAAGAATCTTATCCATTTGACGGGTTGACGTGGCGGTCTCGGTCGAGTAAAGCCCACTCCGAACGACCTTGACTTCTATCCCTTTTTTTTTGTACTTTCAGTTTATTTCAATTAAAAAACCACTTGAAACAAACGGATTAATTTTAGCTTATTTTGGTTTTTTATCTTTTCTTTTTTCATATTTCTTTATATTTTTCGTGATGATATAATAGTTTTTTCAATTTTTTATTTTTTAGAAAAAACTTAAGATACAAATTTAAATAATATTTAATAAAATTATATTATACTTATTTCTACTAGATAAATTATATCTAACAAAATAAAATATAATCTAAATTTATTAAATATTACTTAAATAATATATTACCTTATTATACAAGTCGGACTAATATTATATACAGGCCGAGCCCACGTAAGATGATGGAGACAAAGGATAACCATTTAGTTTGGTCCTTTCAGCCAAAGTCATAAGCTTAAATCAAAAGATAGTTAGAGTAGCACCTAATATTCCCTCGTTTCGCGATATTAGTTCGGCTTGCATCGCTAGAGGACACAAAATTTTAAATAATATTTAATAAAACTATATTGTACTTATTTCTACTAGATAAATTCTATCTAATAAAATAAAATATAATCTAAATTTATTAAATATTACTTAAATAAATATATTTTCTTAGTATAGAAGTTGGACTAATATTATATACAGGTCGGGCCCACGTAGGATGATGGAGAATTGGAGACAAAGGATAACCACGTAGTTTGGTCCTTTTCATACCGTGACATTGTTGGCATGTAGTATTATAAATCTGGGGGTGATGCTAGACGTGCTACACGGGATTGCATCGCTTTCTGTTCTGTACAAAGCTTGCTCTCACGTGAAGTTTCGTCGAAATATTGACCGTGACGTGCTACACGAGATTGCATTATCTCCCCGCAATTAATTTGCCATCTGATCAGATGAAATCATTGGGGAATCGGAGGAGCCTCCGCCATCCATCCATCACCATCCGAAGCCTCAGCCGGCGACGCGCCTCCTCCCCTCCGTCGATGACCCGTCTCACGCGCGGACGCACCGGCGACGAAGACGGCCGAGCCGGTGAGCAAGCATGCCGGCTCAGGAGGGAGAAATTGACCAATCCTCGCAAACAGGGGGGCGCTTCTATGTGTAGCGCGCGCCAAGCAAGATAATCCGGGTATCTGATCCTCAGCATCGATCCTGCCTCACTTAGATGGTAAGCAATGGACAAAATCCCCTCAAATTAATCCTACGAGATCCAAATCTTCCACTTGCTTCCACTCCCAATCTTCTGATCAAATCATGCTTTCATTTTTGTTGTTATTTTCTCCCTCCACGGCTCCACCTCCTCCACATGGACATGAAGCGTTTAGGGCTCGAGTTGTTGGAGAGTTGATCTTGGCCTCTTGGGAGTGGCCGCGGCGGCCGCCCGGCCGGCCGTGGCACGTACGGGCAGTCGGGCACCCCGAGGAGTTCGCAGTTACCAGGCTCGTCGACGACATGCAAATTTGGTGCCCATCACCTCAAGGCCAACTACTCCCGGCCTCCTCAGAGAAGCCCTCCTTCAACTTCGCTGAATCCGAGCGTATGTTGGGGGTGGTTTGCTTTGTCAAAGAGCACCTTGTCCATTTATTCCTTCGCATCGTCTTCCTTCGTCTTCTTCCCCGTCTTCCTTCGGCTTCTTCCCCGCTAGAGGTGGGAATTGGGCCGTGCCGTGCCGGCACGGCCCAGGCCCACCGCTGCCGGGCCGCTTCGCGCCGCATCGGTTCGCCCAATCATCTCGTCGTCGCGCCGCGCCGCCCGCCTCATCTTCGGCCGTGCCCAAGCACGCCCAAAGCCCACCGTGTTTGCGTTCGTGTCGCGCCACCAAGCCCAGCCAAAGTAACTATACACGACAAAGCGATAACGACAATGGTAGCGGTGGCCGCTATCTTCCTTTCTCTTGTATCCGCCTATTAAAAACCTACTTAAAATTCGATTCTATTGTATCATGCCATTTCACCTTCGAACTTGGTCATCTAGTCCAATGGAATGCATATCTTGGTGCAAATTAGACTATGGCGTATGTGGACATCACCCGACAATCTAGCATAGGCCTACCCAACTAGTCAAATAGAAAAGCTCAAGGAGAGTCATGAGCACAATTTACTATAGTTAAGAAATCAATTTTAAATAGTTTCGCCAATCGTGCTCTTCGTGCCGCGGCCGCCCGCACGCCCGATCCGCTGCGTGCCACATCGCGTCGGATTTGAAGCCCACCCGCCCACCGTTGCGTGCGCGCGCAGACGCCCACCACGTGTCGGGCCGGCCGCGCTTGGCCGGGCCGTGCGCGCCGGCTTCGGCCGCCCAAAGAAGCCCGGCCCAAGTCCCACCTCTATTCCCCGCTACCACCCACCGCGCTGGCCGACGCCACCTCCACAACCGTCCCCACCCACGCCTCTTCTTCCTCCTCTCTGATGAGCTCCACATGCCTCCATCACTGCATCTAACCTCCACCACCATCCGCAGCGAGCGGCGCCCTTGCTACCTCACCGCGCTGTCCCCTTCCCCATTGCCATCTTGTCCACTGTAATATTTTCTTGGTCACCGTGCCATACCGCCACCGTCCTACTCCTTCGATCTCATGGCCGACGGCACCCTCACGCCCTGTCGCCTCCGCCGCCCACCGTGGGGCCACCGTTTCCCATTCCTCTAAACCCTAAGGTCCCGATGAACTCCTCTCTAACCTTGGTGAACCCTAATCCTAACGTTAGTCAGCTGTTGTCGAAGATCCTGCGGCCATTGTTGGCAGAGAAGAACCCCAAGTTTATCATTTTGTTGTTTGATTTTCTGATTTGGCAAGTGTTCAACCCTGCGTATCTCGTATTCACATAGCAAAAAGCCCAAAAAAACTGCAAGTGAGGGGAGACTGGACCCGCACAGCACCCCATTACGCCAATATGAGCACAGCACGCAGTCAACAGAGGAGAATGCCTCACACGGATGTCCTCTTATCCACCGTTGATTAAGACGGATCGGTGGTGAAATGGGGGGGTGCGGTGAGGGCAAAGCCTTCCGTCAACAGAGCGCCACGTGTGGTGTTGGTTTCGTACACGCATGCAGCGTGTCCCTCATGCAATTTCGTCGGTTCCTGCGCTGGGTTCGGGACTACGTAAAAAAGTCAAAATATCATTCAGACGAAGTAAGTTGGTCGCTACACGGCATGACGGCACCGTACGCGATCATTGAAGAGTAGAGAAGTGGTGTATAAATTGTAACTGATATCAAACTTAGTCACAGTATATAATGTATTTCATATATTATAACTACAAAAATATCTTCGTCACTCTAAAAACAAGTGCCAGTTGAAGATAGACCTATAAGATGATTTAACTTACTGTGAAGAACCGATACAAGTTTTGAAAACCACATAGAGACAGTTAAGGAGTAGAAGCATTAGATTTCACAAAGTTTAGTGGCAGAACCACACAAAGGATGAGGCAACATGGGAGGAAGAGTCAGATTTGCAACGAGAATGTCGTAACCTACTCCTTGAGTTAAGTTAATCTCAAGGATGAGATTCTTTTAAAGAGGGTAGGTTGAAACGAAACCAAGTTATCAAAAGAATTTGATTTTTGTTTTGGATTTGATTTCCTTTGATCCCTAACCTAATTCAACTCAAATCTCACCCATCAAAGCCATCAATCCTCACTGGCAATGCTTCAACGGGGGATATTTGTGCCAGCACTGTTCACCGTTTGAAAATGCATTGTCGCCTCCCCTATTTTGCCGCTGCCCGATTCATCCTGCTCGCTCTCGCGCCTTCCCGCACCGTCTCGCCGCTGCCACTCCCGCGCGACCTGCCAGAGGTCGTACACCCCTTAGTAAATGCTCTGACCGCGTGTCAGAGCCACCTGCCACGGCCGCCACCACCACATCGACCTTCCAGCTCTCTCTACTCTCTTTGCCGACCTGACGACCGTCGCATTGCTGCACCTGAGGCCACCAGTACACCACCTGCCAGCCTCACCGTGTCTCCTCGACCCTTCCCGACCTTGACCACGTGCCACCACTGTCGTAGCCCCTCCAATGTGCCGAATCGCCTTTGCCGCTCTATATAAGTCCCCGAACCCCTTCATTCGTAGGCATCGACGCCTAGGGTTAGCCAAACACCCTAAAACTCCAACAACCTCCCCCATTGCTGGTAATTGCCAGAATTCCCCAAGGCAAGCCCAAACTCAATTATACTCCTCCAATCAATTACTTTCATTTGTAGCCTCCTCATGCCCCCAGGAATACCCCTGAGCCATTACCTTAGCTTCCCAAGCCTCCCTCTTCCCTGCCACCGAGGTCTGCCACATGGCCAAAGTAACTCGTCGTGGACAGCCCAACTCCGACCGCCCCTGTCCAAACCACCGTTTCTTCAAGCATCCTAAACCCCAGGATGCTTAAATGCTAGTGCAATTACCCTAGAGACCCCAGTACTCCTTGTGCAATTCAAACATCCCGCGGAAGAAAAAACCTCACACTGGCAAACGCTGACTCCCCTGCCCCCACCAACCCCAAAAATGGAATCCCAGTAATGCCAGGAACCCAACCATGGCCTCCTTTTCCATCACAAATCACCCTAGCCACACCAATCGCCATCGTCATTCTCCCCTGTTTCCCTGTCGTGCGCGGCTAGCTGAGGAAGATGAACAGTAATGGTAAGTTACTGTTCACCCGACCCGTTAACTCCGAACCAAACCTATAGTGAATAGTAGTGGATCCGGTGTGACTAAACCCGCGATGAACAGTAGACCCACAATGAATAGTGCCCAGACCCGTTACTGTTCACCCAAACCCAAAAATACATATGTATACCTATTTCAATTGTTTCAAGCCCGCCGATCCATTCCCCAGCTCTGTTTCACCATTTGGACCCCTATAAACCCAAAACCCTTTTTATTTGGATTTATTGGATTTTTCTTTATTTAATTTCTTTGTTCCTAGCTCAGCCCTTCGAGCATGGAACTGAGTTATTTTCTTTTGCTTTACATTAGCTCCCGACATTGAAGTTCAGCCAAACCAGGAGGGAGAAGCTCAAGCTCAAGAAACAAAAGAATTCAAAATCGTTGAATACTTAGACCTGCAAAGCAAGTCACATGTTTTTTTTATCATATTGAATATATATTCCTTTAATTAATTATTTATCAGTACTTTCATTATGTTACTTACAAATTGTTATTTCTTGTACAATAATTGTTTAGAATGACATGATATTAGCTAATGTCCCACCACCCGAAAAAGCCTTGTTTAATTTGATGGCCATATTCACTTTGACAAGACTTAGTAATATTAAATGTATTATTAATGTAATCATGGTAGTTTAGGAACTCAACTAATTTTTCACTACTAAGAGACTTGGCATTTTGCTGATAGAATTTTAAAAGTGGTTCTAGGATAAGGAAGTTTCACAGGAAGCCTCGAGTTGGCCGGGTCCCATAACCTTACCTTAGGGTGCAGGCTTGGACCGAAAAGGTGACAGTGCAATGGGTACTGAAATATGGGTTTGTGGGTGGAAATTGCCTCATAGAAAACTAAGAACTAGATCCTTATGCCAAGTAAAAAACATAGCGATCGCCCAACTACAAGCGTTGATTCGTCATAGTTGGTCTAGTAACCGCTCAAGTTCGATTGAATATCTACAACTGGTGGGGGAGACTGTGGGTGAGTTTGTATCGGAGGTGATTAACCATACAACGGTAGGGCTGCGACAAATTGGGTGAGGCCGTGTGGGCCACTCGAGTTTGGTGAGATCAAAAACCTACTAGATAGAGGCTATATAAAGAATTGAACAATGAAAAGCCTTGTTTTCTTAATTCTGTTACGGGAGTTAAGAGATCTTGTGGGTAAAACTGGACAGCTCTGCAGAGTCATAAATGAAGAGTATTCGAATATGTCGTATTTTCAGAACATGAAGTTGTGTTTAATGGATGGATCCAAAAACAAAGCATAAGTAGATTTAGAATTTGAGTAAGATTGGTATTCAAGTTGTAAAACCACACTCCTTAAGAAGGTTGTGATATTATGTCTAAACTTGTTTGCAACTAAAATTGCATCCACATAAAATAATGAACTACTTTACCCCACTCCTTGGTAAATCCTTGCGACTTGTTGAGTACGATGGTTTGTACTCATACTTGCTAAAAACAATAACAAAAAATGCCTGATAAGAAAATAAAAAAGACTATGAGGACGACGTGGAAGGATTCTACGAAGTAGATGGTGCTTGGGATTAGAGTTGTTTTTCGCTCAGACCTACCTATGGTGTGTTTTGGTTTGGTTTTGTGCTTAAGGGCGACTTGCCCCGCTGTAATACTTGACTGTTAAGCCTTTATCTTGTAATAAAGTTAACTTTTGTTTTTAAAATGTGTTAGCAATATTGTACACTCGACTGATGTAACTCACAGCTGAATAATTCTAGGCAATTGCGAGTTATTCACGGCATCCCTAGAAATAGGGATGTTATAGCTCCAATGAACTCGCCGACAAAGGTACGCTGTAAAGTTGGTGTCGGGCTCTCGTCTACACCACTCACGGCGATGTTCTCATGGAGGGTGTTCGCGCCCATGCTGTTCGCCGTGGCCATCATGATGTGGCTGATGGCTACGTCCACAGTGATGGGGGATTTCTATTAGAGGGGTAAACGATCAGATTCAGACGGATATTGCTCATATCATATTCTAACACATATTTTTCTCAAATTCGAAATCAGATCCGGTTTGGAGTCTTCGAAGTTTCGCATACAGTTTCATCAAGACGGATATGTAACGGTTTCGGATCAAAAACGGATAATATAAACATACAAAAGGGAACAAACATACCCAACAATGTCGGAGACCAAGCACACAGGTACATAAAATACAAAAAGGGAACAAACATACACAACAATGTCCGAGACTACACTTAACAATTAACATCATACATTACTTAATAACTGTTGTATCACAGAATTAACATCATACATTACTTAATAACTGTTGTATCACTGTTGTGCTCTCCTGTACAAGGCCTTCACATTGCAAGACTCAATTTCTAGCACTTGAAATGAGGAAATGATTTAGCTTGCAACAAAATTCAACGAAAGCGTAACATTAAACTCATGTTCTGCATACCTTTGAATATAAGTTGATTGCTTGGCAAAACTCCTTCAGTTTAAGACAGCATGCTGCATGGTTTAACCAGCAGGAGACTCTCAAGAGTTTTAACTAATGCGTCAATTGCATCTTCAAACTGTACATCCTCGTTAACATAATTAAGTGCCTGAGAGTAAGGAAATCAGTGATCCACCGTTTCTAAATCAGAGGTTCGAGATCAGAAAACCTTATAAACTACCTTACTGTACTTTTTTGCAGCCCGTTGAAACCTGCCTATCTTGAACAAATCATTGCCTGCAACTTTCCATATTTCTGCAGCCTCCAATTTTTCATTTTAACTCATCTCCCATGATTATTTTTCCTGTCACATTGGAACCAGGACTGTACAGTAAGTAGAAGGAAACACAAGACAGACGGAGGAGATAAACAGATTACCTGTATACTAAGGTGTTAAATTGAACTATTGTATCATCTTGATGAAAGGTTTAGAATAGTGTTTACATTTTATAGTCAGTTGGAAGTTCTCAACAATTTATAATAACATGGCATTCACAATTATCATATGGTGAAAAAATAAATTTATATACATGGAAAGGTACCAGCTTAAGATTCCTAAAATGCAGAGTGTTAAATGTTTTGCTTTTACAAATTTCCATATTTACCTCTTGAACCTCCACCAAACAATCCACGCATATGGTCCAAAGTTTCTTTCTCCTGCGGCTCTTCTCTTCCTTGGGCGCACCAACTATAGCTGGGGATGCATCAAAATGGTTGGAATGAGTACAAATGTTTAATCCTGTTTGTACCAACGCCATCACAGGCTGACGCCTGATAATCCCAGTTTGATGCAATCAGCGTCAAAATCCAACAAAAACTAACAAAACAAAGACTCATTGTTGAGTACCTTCGGCTATGTCGTGCACATTCGCCATCTTCACACACCTGTAGAACAGAAACTTAAAACACATCAAGCAAAGGATGATACCAGAAGAACGAGATCCCACATCACAAGAGGGGGAGGAAACGGCCGGGTTTCACACACCTGTCGCGGTCGACGCCGGGGAGGTCTGCGGCGACGAGGGCCACGACGCCCATGCGGTACATGTGGTCAACCACCGACTCGGGCCCCTGCACCCCGCGCCTCACCCACCCCACCCTCTTGGTCGTCTACATTACCAGAGCGTAAGAAGTCGATGGCGGAGGACACCGAGGGGGCCGGGGCCGCGGAGTCACCACCTGCGGCGGCGGGAGCTGGGGCGGGCGGCGAGGACGACATGGCCGCGGTGGCGAGGGCGGTGGCGCAGAGGGAGGAGAGGGAACTGCCGAATGAATGTCCGTGGCCCGCCCGTGGGTGTGCTGCTCGGCGGAACCCTAGTGCTCGCCTTCGCCTCGACGCTGTTGTAAGGTCTTACGACCTCCCAGGACCTTTTACGACCGGTTAGAGTCGTTTACGACCGGTGAGAATCAAATACGATCGGTTCAGAGTACTTACGACTAATTCCGAACGCCTCAATCTCCTCCGATCGCTTTTTCAACGTGGTCGTAAATTTATCAGTAGCAATTTACGACCGCTCATGATATCGCTGCCGCCTTCCTTCACCGCCGAGATACCGTGATCGGCCTTCACGATCACGCAGTTGATGCCGGCGATCATCGCTCACCGTAGTCGAACACCCTTTCGACTACGCTCACTTCTTTCAACGTGATCGAGTCGCCAATCATGTACTAACCTTCTGCGTAGTCGTAAAATCACTGCTCCTTTACCGTGGTCGTAGCGCCCCGACTACGCCGCTGAATTTTGCCGTGGTCGAATTCCTCCCGATCACGCTATGTGATCGTGAGTCCTTCCGACCACGCCTTGCGCAAACACACAACAAAACAATGCTTTGTATTTCTCCTCTTTTGGTCTTTTCTCAATTGCTTGGTGTATCAAATACATGGCTCTAAGCCTCTTTTATACCCTACTGTTCTACTTTAACACGGTTCTCAACCTACTCGACTCCGAGTCTCATACGACTTCGACTGGATTCCAACTACGACTTTGACTCGTTTTCTAACTTCGACTTTGAATTTCTCCTCCGTCTTGACTTCGATTACTTCCAAACTTTGTATCGTCTTCTAAAACTAGATTATTTCCAACATTCTCTCCTAATCTTGTTTTAGTAACTTCCATCATGTCGATCTTCTTCCTTGATCACTTTGACGTTCTCCTGCTTCTGCTTCTTCCTTGACCGGTCTTTCTGGCCGGAGCACCTTTCCACGCCTTTGCTCTCGCCGCTTTCTTCCGCAACTCGTTCGCGCTTCCTCCACCAAAGAACTTGTTTCACCGATGTGTGGCCTTGCTTTCGACCATCGCCCTTCACGCTGTGCTTTCTCCCGCCACCTCGGGATCCAAACTCCAGGTTTTTGACTGCCTTCTTTTGGTCTCGTGGGAGCTCCTCCTGAGCTTTTGATTTTCATGATTATGCTTGCATCATGTGGTTTGCCCCGATCACTCATGCTCTCATTGCTTTGACCTCCTTTGCGCCGCTTGTGCACGGTACGACTTCACCTTGCTTCCTCCATCCGCATGCGAGTAAGCACCTCCTGCCTCGCTTGCACGACTTACGCCGCTGTGTGTGGTCGATGTCACCACCGGGCCACCCTTCTTTTCTCGGCCGCGGTTGCTACATGTGGTCTGTGGTCGACCACTCGGGCGATGCTTCACCGCCAGCCGATCTCGACTGCTCGCGCGTAGTCGTCAAATCGACTACTCGCGCACCGGTTTGATGTGGTCGATGATTTCGACCACCTCCGGTCTTCATTTGCCATGGTCGTGACACTTCCGACCACGCTCAATCACCGCTTGTCGTAGTCGATTGTCCTCTCGACCACGCCCAATCACTTCACCGACTTGTTCGTTACGACTTCAGCCTTTTCTCGCGCCGCCACGACTTGCTTTTCTCCGACTTGCTTGTTATGACTTCAGTTGGCCTTCACTACGATGAGATGAAGTCGTTCACATTCTCGTTCCTCCGTAACCCTTTGCATGCCATCCGGTTTCCAGATTTTCAATGGTAGCTTGTACAACCGATTTGCTGACTTTTGCACCTTCATTAGCAACCGCTCTTGTTGTCGAAGACTCTCGTGTGATTCTCTTTGAGCTCGATCCGCAACCTTCTTGATCGCTTGTCCAAGACTTATGATATTGCTGCAAAGACTTGGTATGTAATATACATCGACAATAGTCTTCGACTTCCATCCTTGCACTTCAAATGCATTGTCCCCTTTCCTCCGATCTCATGCGGTTGAGCCGTCTCCAAACTTCACTTTGCCGAGCACTTTCTCATCTAGCTTATGAAACATTAAATATGTTCCTCATATGATTACTAGCTCCATTGTCGAGGTACCAATCTGATTGTTCCCGAGACTCCTCTCCTTCTCCATCAAACTAGGAAACACCTTCCCTTCATTCAAGAGCACCATTGTCGGTTCTTCAACAAAGGCAAAGTGACAACAGCAGCGTTGGTTCGTGAGTTCAGCGGTTTGAGCCATGTTGACTTCTTCGACTTTCTTCTTGCTCCTGCATTTTGCAGATAGTGCCCATACTTCTTGCAGTTATGGCATCGAATGTGGCTTCGACATTCGGCAAAGATAGTGACCATACTTCTTGCAGTATAGCATCGATGTGGCTTTTGCATTCAGCAGCGCCATGCCCGAATTTTTCACATTCGAGCATTGAATATGAGATTTATCTTGAGATCTTCCACCTCGACGGTTCCACGACCTTGCTGGCCATATGAGTCTGTCTGGTCCGGCTTGTATTGGTTCCTCGTGTCTTCTCTCACGAGCAAGGCTTGTTGATTGTAAGATCCTTGTCCTTCGTTGTCGGCTTGGTAACTTTTCAGAAGTTGCTCGTGTGCTCTGAGCGCCCCAGTTACCTCCTCAACCTTCATCTTCGAGAGGTCTTGCGAGTATGTGAGTGTAGTTACGACCGGAGAACTTCTCCGCAAGACTCGTGAGATACTTCTTCACCGCCACTCGTCTTTCAAGTCGTCGCCGAGAGATTTGATCTCGCATTTACTTCATTAAACTTCCTGCAGAATTCTTCCACACCGTTCTTTCCCATCTTCAATGATTCAAACTCATCTGCGTAATGTTTGAAGTCGAACTTCCTTCACTCGGTCTACTCCTTCATGCATAGTTTTCGAGTAGTCCGATATCTCGAGCGATCTCCTTCCCAATTAATTGTCGATCATTGAATCGGGAACGCTTGATAGATCGCCGCCATAGCCATCTTGTCTAGTCGCTCATCAACGACCTTGTCTTTCTCTTTCGGTTCAATCGAGCCCCGCACACCTGTGCGATCATGTTGACCTTTACCTTCATCGCCCGCATCGGGTAATTGTCCGAACCGAGGATTGGGTACTGCAGCGACACGCTTTCCTTCACCTTTGAAGCCTCCGCCATGGTTCACTGTGCTCGATACCAATCGTTGTAAGGTCTTACGACCTCCCGTGACCTTTACGACCGGTTAGAGTCGCTTACGACGTGAGAATCAAATACGATCGGTTCGCAGTACTTACGACTAATTCCGAACGCCTCAATCTCCTCCGATCGCTTTTCGTGGTCGTAAATTTATCGTAGCAATTTACGACCGCTCATGATATCGCTGCCGCCTTCCTTCACCGCCGAGATACCGTGATCGGCCTTCTACGATCACGCAGTTGATGCCGCGATCACCGCTCACCGTAGTCGAACACCTTTCGACTACGCTCACTTCTTTCAACGTGATCGAGTCGCTTTCAATCATGTACTAACCTTCTGCGTAGTCGTAAAATCACTGCCTTTTACCGTGGTCGTAGCGCCCCGACTACGCTGCTGAATTTTGCCGTGGTCGTAACTCCTCCCGATCACGCTTGCGGTGATCGTGAGTCCTTCCGACCACGCCTTGCGCAAACACACAACAAAACAATGCTCTGTATTTCTCCTCTTTTGGTCTTTTCTCAATTGCTTGGTGTACTGAATACATGGCTCTAAGCCTCTTTTTATACCCTACTGTTCTACTTTAACACGGGTTCTCAACCTACTCGACTCCAGTCTCATACGACTTCGACTGGATTCCAACTACGACTTTGACTCGCTTTCTAACTTCGACTTTGAATTTCTCCTCCGCCTTGACTTCGATTACTTCCAAACTTTGTATGCGTCTTCTAAAACTAGATTATTTCCAACAGACGCCACTCTCGCTCTGCCGTGGTGGGCGGTGGCGGTCTCGCCACACAAGACAAGCAAGCGCTCGGATATCCATTCGGATAATACCCGATTATCTAATACGGGTTATTCGGTTTAGATAATAGTTATCTTGAATTCGCCAGACTTCACCGACAAATATCCGGTTACCGTGCGAATCCGCTTAGATATCGAACCGACTTCCCGAATTCGGTACACCAAATTCAATATCAGATCAGTTAGAAAATACCTAATCCATTTGTACCCCTAGTTTCTATGCCCTGTTCATTTGCCCTATCAGAGATTGAAGAACTCCGACCAGCCAGCTAAATGGTCACGCGGGAAAGCCGTCCAAAACTAATCATGTAGTAACTGTATAGTTTAGTTTGTGGTCTCCAATAAATTTGTAAATACAACGAATTGTTTCTCTTTGTTTACAAAAATGTGTTGTTTCTTCTTATATTTCGAGATTGATATATACCAGACTTGTGTTACAGTTGTGTGGGTACTTTTTATTGGTCGTATATTGGTATTTAATCATTGGACACTATGTTTGCTTATGCATGTATGCGCAAATTGCATGACTGCACAGTATTTGCCAATTCTTCAAACACACGCTCGTTAGTTGTCGTGTGAATTTTATGTTGGATAGTTAGCCTTTTCTTCTCACTGTTTAGTACTTAGCTTCTGGGCGATCGAGTTGCTCGTATTTAAGCTAAGACCTTTGTTTCTAGGATACCAAATCGCTTATGTCAAATCATAACTAACAAGCACTAAGAAATAGAAGTACACTCAATACATAACCATTAGACAATGGCTTGGATTGGGGCTATGCTCATCGAGGAGCCGAAACGATCAAACATGTTGTGTGAGATGGTTAAGCTTAAATATGGCACAAGGAAGGTAGAAAAAAAATTAAGTAAAGTTCGAACGACGAATTGCACCATATGGCTTGATAAGTGATGTGTGGTCCAGTGAAACAAGAACAGGATGTGCTAGATAACGTGGTCGATACAGCAAGATTGTTTGGATGTGTTGATACAAAAACTCATCAAACAACCGCAAATGTGTAAATGATATAGATGACCTCTGAAAATCAATCTTCACCCATCTAGGCACTTAGTTGGAAAGTTCATAAAAAGACCTAGTTCTGCTCTCTCTGGCCTCTTCAAGTGATTTCTTGATTTAGCTATTTTTGTTTTTTGATCGATTTTGGTGCAACCTTCCTTCAAACGGAAGAGGTCAAAATTTCAGAAATGATTTTCTTGATCATTGATTAGAATAGATTTTTAACATCCTAGAGAAGGTTCATACCAAATTTTAAGTGATTTAGAATTTTTGTTTGATAGCTACCTCAATTTTAGTTTTTCACCTGGTTTTGCTGCAACAGAGCTTGACGAACCAAAAGATCTTAATTTAAGTTTTTTTCAAGATTTTTGGTTGGGATAGGTTCTTAAGGTCATTATCTACTCTTGGTTCAAGTTTCAACTCTTTTGAATTTACGGATAAAAAATTTCATAGATTTTGGATTTAAAATAATGCTATTTTTTACTATTCATCGATCTAAAATCACTATAGCAGTGTGATTGTTTTTAGATTTTTGGCTTCCTGATCTTCATAGCTCTCCATAGATATTGGAGTGAAGAGTTGTCAAATACTTGGAGGAAAATTTGAAGGCTCCATTCAATCCTCCTCTGTTGCCATACCAGTCCTACAGTAATTAAGTGATTGATAAATATTAGATAGTATCAACTAGCAGCCAAGCACACATACATGCATGGCTCACGGCTGAGGATGATGTCGACGAGGGTGAAATGCAATGCAGAATCGGCTGAAGGCACCATGAGAACGATGTTATGGCTGGTGTCCAAGTTCCAACTCCTAGGGGTATGGCATTTACTTTGGTTCCATGCAAGGAGTTTTTTGCTATTATGGTACCCTCTAAGTTGGGCTTCACTGAAACGGTACTTATACCGTGGGCTTCTCCCAAATAGTACACTTGTTGTTAACACCTCTCCAAAATAGTATTCTCAGGAATTTAAACTAATTTTCATTTGATTAAACGATCCAAAATAGAGGATTTGCTGATCCATTTGGCTAATATATATCTTATGGTTTTGTGCTGCATCATGGTTAAACGACCTTATAAATGCAAGCCGAGTTGTGGGATTGGACTGTTGTTGCTGAGTCGTCAAAGCTTTGATAGCATCGTAGTGAGGTACTCATTGTCATATCTTTATTTTTTTTATCTATGGACATTTAAATGTGTATTGGATCATGCTTTTAATTTAAAACTACTTTGGTTATGAATTTTGTTTGTGTCACATGGTTACCAATTTTGTTTGTGTTACATGCATATTGACTTATTTCCACTTATTGGCTATAGCTAGGCTCTCAAAACTTTCCTAGCTTTGTCATTGGTTCCATGTGAAGAGCAGACGGCGTCAAAAGATAGTCATGACTGGAAATTGATGTGCCCTTCTTTTTCTCGGATCCAGTATATGGGCTGCGCTTACTCGGCTGCTGAAGTTCGAGGCTTTGTTTTCCTAGTATCCATGTGTCCAAGTCCAACGCATTCTTTCCGGTATTGAAGAGAGTTTGTTCACCTAAACCTCTTAGCTCAACCACTGAAGACTCCTCCGGTAGCAGCCGCCTAGCAGACAGTGCAAATTGCATGTTTCAACACAAATATATCAAATACCACAAGTTCAACAAATAGTGCTGAGACATAACTTACTTCCCAAAAGAGCAAACCGTCCAGAATACATGTTCTCTATCTCAGATTCTTCATAATGAACAAATTAAATTATATAGCTAGCTGCATCTTTGACCATCTAGTCAGCGCCTAGCGCTCATCCCACCGACTATCGCGGCAACTAGGAGGCGCCTAGCGCCTACGTGGCTGCCTTGACTCAATGTACTAGCAGTGGAAGCACGGCGCAACGCCGCGCTAGCTACTACGTAGACCGGAATAAAAGAGTCGATAAGTCGTAAGAGGGGCTTCTTTGAAAAAATTAAGGACACATACGTATTTCCGAAGAAAGCGAAGGGTTTTTACGCATAAAATCAAGGACCCATGTGTAATTTTAGAAAAACCATAAGGTTTTATCCAGTAAAAGGAGGGACTCTATGGAAAAATCAAGGATTTATAAGTATTTTTGGAAAAGTAGAGGAGTTTTTTCGCAAAAAAACTGATGTGGTAGGAGACTTTCTTTGAAAACCGAGAACCTATATATAATTTCACAAAATCCAAAGAGACTTTCCACAAAAAAAAGCCTACGTGGCAGTACTCCCCAGAGCGAATCCTTAGGGCATCTCCAATGGATGTAAAAACTATTTTAGTACTTGTGCAAGGCTAAGATCCTATAAATTAATATCTCTATAGGGCTCATATATAACTAATCTTTTGAATTAATACACTCTCTCTCCGTCAAAGTTTATAAGGTGTATTTTCTTTTAACACATAGACCAACGGGATATTAGAAATGACTAGACTATCTCTAATTATTATCTCTAAACACTATATTCAATGTATGCATGTAAAAATATAAAGTAAAACTATATATTTATTAGGAGTTGGCTCCCTCCAGATGCTCTCCCTAAGGGCGTCCGCAATGGTAATAGCTAGTACTAGCTATATAGTCAGCTGATGTGGAGGTGAGAGACAAAAGCAAAGACTATTTTATACTGTTGGACCCACATGCTCCTCTCTCATGTTCTTGGACTACGTGAAATAGATCAGCTATTTGCTCGTCGCTAGTGACTACTCTCTCTCCTACTTTTTCCTTGCCACATCAGATCTAGCTAACTAAATAGCCAGCTGTTGGAGACGCCCTAAGGGTCTCCTCTCTCGAAAGGTGACCCCAACCCTCCAGACACTGCAACGGCTGTCATAGACTACGTACATAAATTGAGTCTAGCGTCTAAGTTCGAGTTCTCTTTCATACGAATATAAGTGTGTTTTTTCTTAATAGAAAAATACTTAGTTCCTTGTAGGTATTTTCTGTTTAAATACTCCCGCATCTCATGGACTACACGATGAATCAAAATACAGACAAGAAACCTTTTACCTTTTCTTCCCAAGGCAGCAAAGCAGCGTAGGAAGGACTACGAAACAAAGTAAAAGTAGCAGGCAGCTAGCTTGATTAGCTTCTTTCTGTCCTTGCCAAGAGTTGCTAGCGATGAGCGATCAAAGAGCACAGATGGGAGAGGTGCTCAGCACCTTTTATTGGCCGGTGTGTTCTGATGCAAAGATTTGCTAATGGGTGTGCATCTGCTTTTACTTTCCCCTTTCTTTTAACCCTTTTGAGCGAAGACTCTACACCGTAGCCCTACAAAATGTTATTCTTATGTAAGCGACATTGATTGTTTAACGCCCCAGCCACTGAGTTGAAGAAAAACCAGTAAGAGGTAGCTTGGAGTGCAGGCATTTTGTAGGAATTTCACAAGAAACAGATTAGTTCCTTTGTAGTTTACTAAGAGGTGGTCCGGTGTTCCAAACAGATTAGTGCTTATTGAAGGATTTTGCTCGCAGATCATTGTGGCCATTAAACTGACAGATCTCAAATCCATCGCCATGTGCCATGCCAACCTCATCGGGCCAAAAATTTCCTAGTCGTCATTCACAGACTGACGATCTATACACTTAGATGAAACTAGGATGGGCTATGGGCTCATCTTGCCCCTGTCCCAGCTGCCTCCCTGGTAGCCAATGATCTACGCACACCACTCAGATGAAACTTGCAGGTGACATCAACATTTTGTAAAAGAAATCAGATATTGTAATGCATATAACACTGATGCATAGACTATTTATTTATTTATGATCCACAATACTCGATGTGCAACTGGATCGATGGTTGTAGTCTATGTCACATCTTAACATTGTACCGATTCAAGGGTCATACATAGCATCTGAAAGCATAGCCACACGGCGGTAATCCACTATATATAAGTATGATCTGATCACTTGTCGTCCTGGACGAAGAAGCCATAGAACCCACCGACGACGGTCGCGGTGGCCATGATCCACGCCGCCGCCGCTAGGGGCAGAGGCATCAGCGTCGCCACCTTCCAGGTGAAGACGGCGGTCAAGGAGCTGGCCAGGAGCCAGACGGCGAGCTTGATCCTGCCCCGCGCCGCCGATCCGGGCAGCGACTGCTCGAAGTGGCGGATGCACCAGAAGAGGAGCAGCAGGTTGAGGTAGGAGAAGGAGACGAACGCGATCGCGCCGCGGTCCCCGTCCGCACCGTAGACGCAGAGCGCGAAGTTGGCGGCGAGGCAGACGAAGCCGATCAGGGAGGCCCACGGGACGTGGCGATTGCTCGCCAGTTCGGCGGGGTTGGGCTGGTGATCGGGTTTCGGGCTCGCCATTGGGGTGTTTAGTTCAGAACTTCAGACTTAACCGGTCTTGCAAGGGAAGCGAAGGGGACTTTCTCCTTACGGAAATTCACTAGGAAACTTCTATTACGTCAAGACAGACTTACAAGTCTTGTAAGAAAATGGAATGAGTTTTTTCCTCTCATAAATTCATTAGAAAGCTTCATATTATCTGAAAGGTTTGCCACGACTTTCATTGGGGTGCTTTCGATGGCTTCTCGAGTTATAGACATGCTGAATTCTTCTTGTTATAGTAATTAATTTTTAAACAGTATATCTTATTAAGACGAGATCTACAGGTTAATTATAGTAGACACTGTACCGACTTAGCTGTACCAGCCAAAATCATCTCGCTCTTTGTAATTTCTCTCACAAATAGCCATAATTCAAAAATTATAAGTCATAAGTCACAGTCCAAAAAACCCACCCTTTATTGTTGTCATATTAGAACATCTATAATAAATTATCTCTAAAAATTACACTCTTATATAATATTATGTACATCAATAATAATGAATAATACTATATACAACCTTAGCAACTTGTATCTAGTACGAATTCATACTAGTGTTTTTTTTTTCACTAAGCCTACCTGCCCTATTCTCTCCGTTCTCTCTGTAACGCCCTAGGGCCCAAACCGGCTCAGACCTAACCACATTCTAGATAGGCCACGCACACGTAACAACCCGCTTGCACTTTCGTCCTCGCTTCGCGCAAAACGGTTAACCGGGGTGCTACCTTTGGAACTCCTAGGCTTATATGTAAGTGCTTCTTAAGGTAGCTAACAAGGTGGGACTAACCCAGAAATTCATGTGCACACACACATGAGCCAACATGGCCGGGGTGTCACATACACCCCCCTCACAAGACTCGACTTCCTCGTCGGACCAACATACCCACACCGGGCAATGATATGATCTCTCTGGCACATGTCCGCGCGTTCGGCCGGCACATATGCCATGCCGTGTGTCCACTACGGTCCACACGCCATGCGCCATATGCCCGTGTTCTCGACCACGACGCGCCCATGTGACCGCGAGAGTCGGGTCTGATACCATTTGTAACGCCCTAGGGTCCAAACCGGCTCAGACCTAACCACATTCTGGATAGGCCACGCACACGTAACAACCCGCTTGCACTTTCATCCTCGCTTCGCGCAAAATTGTTAACCGGGGGTGCTACATTTGGAACTCCTAGGCTTATATGTAAGTGCTTCTCAAGGTAAGCTAGCAAGGTGGGACTAACCCAGAAATTCATGTGCACACACACATGGGCCTGGGTGTCACACTCTCTCACTTAAATCGTGTGAATTTGGGGCAAAAATGATACTATTGATCACCAGAATTCCAACTTTAGCCCCCAAACAATAGGATTTCTATTTCTAACCCTCTCCCCACCGCACGATTTATGTGGTGTCGACACGTGGCAATCGTACGGTCGGGGACCGCACGATTAGTACATGAACAGTGGAGTCGTGTGGTCCCCAACCGCACGGTTGCCACATGTCAACACCACATAAATCGTGCAGTGGGGAGGGGGTTAGAAATGAAAATCTTGTTGTTTGGGGGTTAAAATTGGAATTCTAGTGACCAATAGTGTCATTTTTGCTCAAAACTCAAATCGTGTGGCGTAGATGCAATCTTCTCTCTAATGCATTTTTTTCCAGTTGATAGAGCTCTTGTTTGTGTCTAGAAGTTGTATCTCATGCAAGAGTTTCCTCCAATCTCCTCCACCTCACCCAAAATATGATGCAGATATAATTGAGGTGGACCATTGTGGATTCGTTTAGACTAGGGCTGTTTTTTGTTCGAGCCTAAGAGTTGATTAATGGATTCACCCGCAAAACTCATGGTTTTAGGGTGTGTTAAGTTAATGTGATCAGTCATTTAATCCCTTCAACCTCTAGGATTGAACAAATAGTTAAAATTGTTGTATATTGACATGCGTCATTTTTTATATATATTTGCCTGTCATTTTACCCTCACATTATTCGCATTTTGGGACCATTTATCATCATTTGCACTATTTTCTATATTTAATTGCTCGAAATGGACCATTTTACATTTTTTTGTATTTTACTGTAGGCCGGCGCGATCTAGGCGCATAAATGACAAATCTGGACTGCTCCGTACAGTTGTACGCGTCGTCACGAACACGTGGGATCTTTTCGCGATGAAATCGGACTTTCATGGGCGAATCAAGAAATCGATTGGAGAAGGACTTCATTGTAAATCCTGAAAACTTGGAGGGCTAAATCGCAAATCATCAAAATCCCCAATCTTCCTCCAAAGCCCTAGCCGCCTCGGGAAGTGCGGAGCTCGGTTTCTTTCTTCCTTCATCCCTTGGCTTCTCCTCCTCCCCTTTTTTTCCTCCACCGACGGCACCGGGCGCGGGTCGGCCTTACCTCGCGGCCGCCTCATTTCTCCTCCGGTACTCCACCACACTGCCTCCACTCTCCACGCGCCATCGCAGCTCTTCCATCCGCGCCTCCCATCTTGCCGCCGCCTCGCAACTCCACGCCGCCATCTCGCTGCTCCTTGCTCTCCCATCGCCCGCCGCTTGCTCTACCTTCTCTCTCGCCACCGCGCGCAAACCTCCGTGCGCCCCCTTCATCGCGGTTCTACACCGCGCCGCTCTCACCTCTCTCGGACTGTGTGGCGCGCCTCCTTTGCCTCTTCCTCCTTCTTCCCTCTACTCCACGGCCAACCATCGCTCCTCCTCATATGCGCCCCGCACCACCATTAGCGCCGCCACCATCTCTCCTCCACCACATCTCCTCCTCTCTCGATCGCCTTCTCTCGCCCCTTCATCTCGCTCTCGCCACCGCGCGCCAATCCTTCCGTGCGCTGTCTCGCGCCACTTCTCCCAGCCCTCCAAATCCACCGAGCCCACCGCCCACCTCGCGCCGCCGCCACCTCGTAGCACCGCCGCCATCTCGCTGCTCCCTTGCTCTCCGATCTGCGTCCTCCTCCAACCTCTGCGAACTCTTCACCGACAACCCTCGGCGCCGCCTTCCACTTCAACGCCGGCGGCCACCTCAACTCCTCTGCATCGCCATCGCGTCACCGCATCGGCTACCTCACCTTCTTCCACAACTCCGACTCTTCATCAACATCTTCGCCGCCACCGACACCCGCCCCTCGGTCATCTCCTCACCTTCCATGTGCAAATGACCCAACTCGTCTGCGCCACTCACCTCGCCTTCCTCTTTTTTTCTACGGTTAATCTCCAAATCCTCTCTCTTTCCTTTATTTTCTTGTTTAGTCTTCTGGATTATTATTGCTACATGAACTGTGAATGTTGAACTGTGATTGGAGATGCATTGTTGAGCACTGTAATGGGTCTTAATTTTGCACTATGATGAATCATTCGATGGATATGTTTATGAGCCCTGTTAATTTTAGTTCAGTTATTGTGATATTTGTTACATTATTGTGACAACTGCTCAATTTGTGTTCGCTAGTAGTATTTTCAGTAGTTTTAATTGTGATCATTTAGTCTTTTCTTGTGGCGGTGTGTGTGCTTCTGTAAATCGATGTCATATGCTTGTCCTGCTTTCATTGTTAGTATGTGTCCGTGTTTGTGTGTTGTCTAGCGCGACTAGCGATTCAAATGACCGTTCCTCTTCCCATTGCTGTCTAGACTCCCACCTTGTGCTTCTCGACCTTCCCTCTTGCTTCACTCACGGTCGATCGATAGTTAAGTCGTGCGTGTGGTCGTCGTAGTTATGTGTTTGACGTGTGCCGCCATCTAGTTAGTGGCGACCGCCTTTCCCTTTTCTCTCTCAACTCCTCCGTGCTTCTAACTCTCCCTATTGCTTCTCGCCTCTACCTCTTTCTTTCTTGCGGTCGTTAGCTAGGTAGATCGTCGATCGGTAGTCGTGTTCGCTCGCTTAGTCTTGTCGTGTCATTTGTCCTTGTGCGCCGTTGTCGTTCTTTTAGTTAGTCGTCGCTTTGTTCGTTCGATCGCACGACGCCAATTCGTACGGTCGTTCGTTTCGTCGTTGTTGGATAGATCGTTTGGTCGTTTTAGTTTAGTTTTCTCGCCGTTTCATTTGACCTAGCTTTAGCTGAGCATTAGTAGCCTCAGTCTAGTCCCTGTGGAGAACACGACACTCGCCGTTATTTCAGTGGCAACCCGTGCACTTGCGGGTGTGCTATTAATCAGCACAAAATAAGCTTGGGGGTATGACATGTGTCATTTTTTATATATATTTGCCTGTCATTTTACCCTCACATTATTCGTATTTTGGGACCATTTATCATCATTTGCACTATTTTCTATATTTAATTGCTCAAAATGGACCATTTTACATTTTTTTTGTATTTTACTGTAGGCCGGCGCGATCTAGGCGCATAAACGACAAATCTGGACTGCTCCGTACAGTTGTACGCGTCGTCACGAACGCGTGGGATTTTCAGCGCTGAAAACGGAGCTCCGGAGGGCCGCAGAAGAAATCCAATGGGAAAAGGACCTAATTGTAAACCCTAGAAACTTGGAGGGCTAAAATGCAAAATTGCCAAATCCCCAATTCCTCATAACCCTAGCCGCCGCCTCGTGTGGAAAAATTGAGCCCGGCATTGCTTCTTTTCCCTTGTCCTACCCGCTTGCTTCTCCTCCCCATCCTTTGCTCCGCGGCACGGCGAGGTCGGCTGATGACACGGCGCCGTCGGCCACACGCTACTCCGCCACCTCTCCTCCTCGCCACTCCACCAAATCCGCCGGTGCCCGATTTCTCCACATCCTCTCTTCCACCGCGGCCGCTCCTCACCGCCCCACCGTCTCCGTCACCACCTATCGGCCGCTTGTCTTCTCGCCTTCTTCAACCGCAGCGCCACCGTCTACCTCTCCCCGCCGCTCCTCCACACCGCGCTACCTCCTTTGCTCCTCCGCATCCTCCTCTTGCCCCATCTCGCGCCGCTTGCTCTCCCCACCAAGCGCCGCCATCGCCGCCTCTTCTTCCGGTCGTCGCCTCCCTTCTTCGCCTCCTCCACGGCCGCCACCGTCACCGCTCCTCGGTCGCACTATCCTCTCCGCCGCCTCTCTTCTCCACCGGCCAGTGCTCCAGCACCATCACCTTCTCCCCGCCGCTCTTCTCCATCCGCCGCTCTTCCTTCTTCTACCGCGCCTCCCATTCTCCACCTTCTCCCAATCATCTCCGCCCACTTCTCTGCCTTCTCCTCTCGCCGCTCCTGCACTCGCGCCACCTCCTGCTCCACCGAGTCCAGCGCCGTCTACTTCCACATCCGGTCGCAGCTCACCGGCGCCGCCTCCTCCGTCGCCGACGCCACGGCCACCACCGCACCGACAACAACCGCGCCCACGCCGCCGATCTACATCGCCACCGACACATCCCCGCCCCGCTTCTCTACTATTTCTCTATTCGGTTAAATTTCAATTCCTCTCATTTCCTCTCTCTGTTCTCAATTAACTTTGAAATAGATTGCTGTTAAATGCCCTCGCAATTGACGCTTTATGATCTGCGCTTGTTGTTTTGAGATTGTGCTATGTTGGTGTGATGGTTCATTTTGGTTGTTGATCTATTGCTCTGTGAATGTGTAGTTCTCGTTAATTTGAGCACCGATTAAACTGTTGGTTATATGCACCGCGATTGTGGATGTGAAATGTTTTGTTGATTTATGGATCATGATGATATGGGCATTGGTTCTGATCATGTGAAATGTGAGTTGTGATCTAGGTTAGTCTGTGCTTATGTTGGCATTAGGTGAGTTGTGCTTTCGTGAATTTGATGTCATGTGCTTGTCCTCTTGTTAGGGTTAGTATATGTGTATGCTTGAGAGTCTCGTCGAATTAGCTAGCCGCGACCGTTCCCCTCCTTGTCTTGTCTCAACCTTCCTTTGTTTGTCTCGACTCTCTCCTTTCTTCTCTCGCGGTCGGTCGGTAGTTAAGTCGTGCGAGCATTCGTAGTTCTATGTTTTGTGTTTGCCTCGCCGTCGTCGTCTAGTTAGTCATTAGCCGTCTTCCCCCTCGTTCTCTCTCGACTACTTCCCTGCTTCTAGACTCCCCTGTGCTTCTCGACTTTCTCCTTCTGTCTAGCGGTCGGTAGCTGGATAGGTCGTCGATCGGTAGTCGTGTTTGTTCGTATAGTCGCCAGTGTCGTTCATGCATCGTTCGTTTAGTCTTTCATCGTGTTGTTCGTTCGGTCGTACGACGTCCATTCGTACGGTCGTTCGTCCCGTCGTTGTTTAGTTCGTTCGTTTGTTTAGTCGTTCGTCGTTTTGTCCGTGCGAGTTAGAGTTCGTTCTGTAGTTAGTTCGTTCGGCTGATTCGGTAGACGTTTTAGGTTTAGTTTACTTCCCCGTTTTGTTTGACCTAACTTTAGCTGAGCACCGGTAGCCTTAGTCTAGTCCCTGTGGAGAACACGACACTCGCCGCTATTTCAGTGGCAACCCGTGCACTTGCGGGTGTGCTATTTCGCACGATCAAGCATTTTGACGCCGTTGCCGGGGACTAGCTTAGTGCGACAGTGTTAGGCTATAGACTAGGTCATTTTTGTTTTCTTTTGCTTGTGTTGACCTGTCTTTCATTTCATCATTTTTCATATTTGTGATATCTCGCTAACCCCTAACCCTTTCCCTAGTTATTTCTCTCTTGCGCGATTTTTCGTATCCGTTCTCGCAGGTTGATTGATATTGGTACTTATTGAGGCTATGGCTTACTATTCTGATTCTTGTGGTTATATGAGCACCCCTAGTACTTATGATACTCTTCAAGAACAGGTAAATCTATTGTCTCGTCGCTTAGAGCGCTATGCTCTAGAGCGAGGAGTTGTGTTAGAGAGCGGGCATGATCATTACAGTTCTTTATTAGGCGCCCACTCTCGATTGTTCCTATATGCCGACTTGTGGTTTTCAGGGCCATTCACCCGCTGATTGCAGCGTGGTTATTTGTCCACTCCAGTGTTACGGATGAGCTTTGCTCACCGAGTGGGCCATACCTCGACACTTATCACCTGGATGGCCCGAGCACTCGATTCTGTCATATGGAAACAACAACCCGATATTTCATTATTTTCTTCTAGTACACCATTGCAGGGTTTTAGATATGGAGATCGTGATATTTCTCATTTGTCACACCACCACTATCCTGTACCTCAAAGATCGTACTCCTACCCGAGTTCGATGAGTTGTCTAGATTTGAGGAGAGGATCTCTAGGATTATAGGAGATTTGAGAGTAGAATGAGTAGAGACTTCGCATTGGATCGACACCTCATACTGCAGTCCACCTATTCCTTCACCGAGCGACTTACGCTTCCTATGTCGAGTCCTTAGAGCGATCTCATGAGCCACCTCCTTCACATGTAGATCAGATGCGGACTTGATGCATTGTGCAAGGAATTGATGACTGCACCTCCTGGTGGTGATCGTGCGATGGCGATTCGGACGAGATTGAGGCGACACGAGCACCGGTTCTACTTGTGTGGATAGTTTTACCGCTTCACAACCTTCCATTAGCACCACAGAGATAGTTCGGATAGAGATGAGTGTCACCTACTAGTCTTACACTGATCTTGCTAGCGAGGGCTGTTGTTGGAGACACCACATATACACTTAGAGGCACCTCATCCGATCCTTTGCCTATTGACTCGAGAGAGAGATCATTGAGCTAGATGATGAGGACCTACCTCCGATGATGATTGTTTCACTCCTGATTATGAGGATGAGTTTGCGGTAGATTCACTCTTGAGTTGTGATGAGTTAGATCTAGATGATGAGAGCTTTGTGCCAGATGACGATGAGTTCATTATGGATATACTTTTGAGTTCTGAGGTTCCACATCTTGATGAGGGGGCTGCTTCCGATGTTGAGGAGGAGCACATTTCTATTGATCCATCACCGGTTACTTCCTTCGTCGACATCGCTCCTCTGGAGGTTTCTACTACTGTACATTTTCCTTCATCTACACTTCAGGTAGTTTGGAAACTCTTCCCCAACCACCTCAGGTTTGATTTCCTTGGCTCAGACAAGACATATGCTATTACTAGTTGTGCTCATCTCACTGATAGACCTCATTATGTACTTTATCGATATACCTACATGATTGGATATTCGATTGATGACTTAGAGGGCGTCGACCCTATCACACATACTTGCCATGTTTTTGAGATTATTTACAGGAGTACGCTTGTGTACCATCGACTGCGAGTGGACTTGACTCGAGTCGACATTCCTTGGGATCCCGGTGGATTTCGAGGCATGTTGTTTCATAAGGAGGGCGGACATGTGCCTTTTCCATGTCCCGTCCTTGGCCCTCCTCCCGCTACATCCAAATGAGCTTCTCTTTTCCCTTTTATTTCTGTTTTTTTGTTGGTTTCTCTTCTCTTCTTTTCTTTCTTTCTTTTTATTTTAGGTCCCGTGCTAGATCCTCATCCTTGCATGTGCGAGAAGCATGGGATGATTAGTCTACTTCCACTACATCATATATACCCGGTGAGCTGTTTCTTACCCCTTTATGCGCATTCTTGATTCATTGCTCAATTTAAGCTTGGGGGAAGACTTGTATGTGTATGGATGATGTTCTAACATGTTTGTATTATATTTGTGAGCATTTGAGTTTATTGTTGTGTAGTTGATGATATATGGTCACTCTTGTGCTTAATATTGTGCTTATATTGATGATATATGACCTTTACTATTGCTCTCATGTTATGCTTGATTGTATATCTTGGTCATGTGAGCCCATGCCTTGATTAATTTAGAAAGGTCATGCCGAAATTTACTTAATTGAGCTATTTTGTCACTAGATCCTTGTATGTCTTAAGTCACTTGGCTTCATATAGAGCTTGAGTTTTGTTTATTATCCTTGATGTGCTTAGAAACCTTGTGATCCTATAGCATTTGATTCATTGCGAGTTACGCATGTGTTTTAACCATTTGCGGATTGAATTGGTTCTAGTCATAGCCTCTTAAATGATTATATCTTAGATTCATGCTTTGACATATGCTATTTTAGATATTGATACTTTGCTTGAATGCAAAATTTGTGAAAGGGGTAGTCCTATCTTGAGCCAATAACTTGGTTGAATTATCTAGGTATCCATGTCTTAGGACACGTGTTACTTATCATTAATGAAAACCGGTTAAAGATGCTTAATCTAAAAAAAAGAAAAGAAAAGAAAATTTTTGATGCTTTGTGTTGTGTGTGTTGAATAAGTGACTATGTCACATTGGTTTCGAAATGTGTTGAATAAGTGGCAAAGTTTTGCCCAAGTGAAGTGTGAGTGTGAATAAGTGGCAAGCTTGCCCAAGGATTGGAATAAGTGGCACTTGTGCCCAATGTGTGTTTTAAATTTGCTAAAAATCAACAAAACTTAGGTATCATGGCTCAAGTGTGGATTTTTTTCATAAATTTCATGCGAGTATTAGTCTCTTTGTCTCAAATAGCAAATGCCTTAGCGTGACCCTTTGCTATGCTCATTCTTGATGTTATACCTAGTTTCAATGCCTTACAATTTTGGTTGGATACATGTGATCACTTGAGTGTATTTTGACACTTGTGTGTAACTTGATTTGGTCAAATGTTATAGTTATCACTTGAGATTTTTGCTTGATTCATTCTCATCTTGGATGGTTCTCAAAACTCGAGTTAGATAATTTCATTTCACATTGTTATATGCCTCTTGACTTATTACATGCATTTAATTAGTCTTTTACCTCATGATTACTTGTTGTCCGGGTTCGATAATATCATGCCATTTACTTAAGGACAAATAAACGTTTAAAGCAACCCGTGCGAATGGTGGTGCGAACTATCGAACGAAGGACGACGAGAAGAACGACCGTACGAATGGACGTCGTACGACCGAACGAACAAAACGGCGACTAACTACACGAACGACAACGATGCACGAGAACGAATGACACGACTACAAGAACAATGACAATACTACCGACCGACAACCTAATTAACTACCGACCGTAAGAAAGAAAGAGGAAGTCGAGAAGCACTGAGGGAGGGTTTAGAAGCACTAGGTGGGTTGAGAGGGAAAGAGGGGGAAGACGGTCGACAGCTAACTAAACGACGACGGCAGGACAACACAGGCACAAACTACGAACGACTGCACGACTTAATTACCGACCGACCGTGGAAAGGAGAAAAGAGAGGGTAGAGAAGCACTAGGTGAGTCGAGACAGCAAGGGTAGGAAGACGGTCGCCGTCTAGCTAAATCGCACAATACAACATACAAACACATATACTAATTCTGATAACTGTATAAACATAGCAGACCCTACACAAGTACTAATCACAGACACAAACAGTCACTAACCTAACTTCATATTAATGCCAAACGATCTATCCAACCTAAGAGTTGCGGGTGCGCTATTTTTACACTTGCGATCCTAAGACGTTTTTTACGATCTATCCAAACGATCTATTTTTACACTTGCGGGTGCGCTATTTTTGACGAGCCTAAGAGTTGATTAATGGATTCACCCGCAAAACTCATGGTTTTAGGGTGTGTTAAGTTAATGTGATCAGTCATTTAATCCCTTCAACCTCTAGGATTGAACAAATAGTTAAAATTGTTGTATATTCAAGATCGCATTGCAGACGATCTAAGTATGAGACTCACAATACAAAAGTAGATGAAAAAGTACGCAATATGCGGTCTCGATAACCTTCTTTTTTTTATTGATCTTTAATAGATGTATGTACAATGAGCAGCCATTGCCCCTTTTTTGCGAATGCCTTCGTTATTGTGTCAGCATGATTCTCGATTGAAAATTATAATGCGTATTTTGAGGTACACTAAGGGAGTCTAGAAATGATTAAGGCAAGTGTAAAGGCAGTCATTGATGGAATTTGACACCTGTGGGCTTTTGCAGTTTTTCCCATGCGGCCGGCTCGATATTGCAATTGGGCCTTGGATGCCATTTCTACTAAAGATCGCTGCAGTTGGCAACGGTGTAAAGCAAAATAGTTTCCTTTGAAAGTATACATCACTGTGAAAATGGAGCACTAACATTCTTCCACAGCAAGTTTTCACAAGATTTCCGACTTTGCACCGTAAGCAGCAGTGGTGGAGCCAACCGACGGCGAGAGCTCGAGCAGAGCCGGCTGCCGTGACCGTGAGGGAGCCTAGGCAAAATCGGCTGCTTCGTTGGGCGAGAGAATGGCGTGAGTTCAATGCAGCTCAACGAAGTTGCTCGCCGGCGAGTCTGGTCCACCGCCCGGGGTGGCCAAGAGGTGGCTCTGCCTATGATAAGCACTATACCAAGAGGCAAGAACATGCTCGTAATTTTTTTCTCTTTACAAATTGGTTCCAGCAAGACCATTTTTTATGGAAAGCGACATTTAATTTTTTTTAGGGACTTCATCACAAACAAACTTATTATGAGGTCTTATACGTAATTTTATGTTTCTTTTGTGAGCTCCCTTAATACTTGCTGTGCAAACAGCTGTAAGCTGGCTCATAGCCTGCATGAACGAAACGTGGCCTCCATGCTTTTTCCGTGATCGAATACGCATAGATGGATGAGCTGAAATATTCTTTTATTTATTATTCATTGAAACAAGAACAAGCCGGCGCCAGCCGCGCGCTCGAACGCGCGGAGGCACCAGAACAGCGTGAGGAGGAGCGCGCACGACGCGGCGTCTCCACCTGCCGGCCGGCGCAGCGCGAGCGCGGAGGTGACGGTCAGGGCAACCAAACCGAGGCCCTGCAGCCATCGCCGGCCATCGTTGGCGTTGGCAATCACTATGTCCGATCGTGCAACTGTGTGACTCGTACGAGAGACAAGAATGCTTGCATCCATTAATGCCATATGTCCTCGCGAGAGAGAGAGAGAGAGAGAGCGAGCGAGCGAGCGCTATTTTTTTTTTTTTTGATAAAAGCGAGCGCTATTGGTAACATATATCAGCGCTATTGTTAACATATATCAGCACTTGTAGTGCATCTTAGTTACAGATCATGCATGCTACAGCTCTTTTTTTTTTTGAGAAACAATATTAAAGTAACTTGAATTGGAGCGAAAAAAAAAAACTTGACCCGTAGTTGCCATTTTGACTCCAGAGACTGCTCCAGACCAAATTCCTTGCCGCCATGTATAGGCTTGGTTCTTCTGTGACTCATGTTTATAGCTTTTGGTTTTTATTATAATAATTAACTTTAAACGGTACAATTTTTTAAAACAGGGTCTATAAGTCGATTGTAATAGACATTATTCCGACTTCAGGTATACAAACCAAAATCATATATAATTGTCTTTCTTTTCATACCCTCTCTCGCGAATATTCATAATTTAAAAACCATAAGCCATAACTTAAAAGAACTCACCCATAGTAATTGAAGAACTATAAAAGAAGGTTTAGGGTTTTGTTGTGATGAACCATTGTTATTTTGGAGGGGTGAAAATTTGGAATTTATATGTTTTTCTAGACAACTTGCAGAAATGGGTAAATTTGAGAAATTTGAGTCGTGGAATGATTTTGTTTGACCAAGGTCAGTGTATATTTGTTACATTATGCATGTTATAGCTAACGTGTGTCAAGTTATAAAGAACTTTGTGTCCAGAAATGATTTTTCGGTCTTTGGATATATAGAATCTGATGGAGGCGAGGTGCCCGATCTTTCGGTGAGATTGATAACTATCGATTTCGGTGGAGATGACCCTGGCGATCCGACTACAAACGCACAACGTCGTTTGCGCCTTAGCAATCGCTGAACCAACTCCGAGATGTTATTGATCTCGCTGGCGGCGCGATCAACCTGAACACGAAGTTCAATCCCTGCGAGCAATCGAAGAACTAGCAAGAATAAGATATAGGCAATCTAATATTGCGGATATGAATGAAGCATAAATTGTATTGCAAATAACAAAGTTGGGATCCCGAAGATGTCTTGACAGGTAGTCGTCCGACACAACTGAAGAACAAAAGTTTACACAATGGCTAAATCTAAACTCAACGAAATCCAAGTCTTAGCAAAGGAGGCGGCGGCTCCTATATAGGGAAAACGACCAGGGGTGGCGTCCAAGTGCACGCCCTAGGGTTACAAGGCCCATGGGCCCAAGTGGTGGTGGCGCAGCACCCTTTTTGACTCGGACTCAGAAATCAATGTGGACTCTTTTGATGATTACAGCCGGCTCAGATGGAATTTGAAGATGATGCTAGACCCGTTGGCAAGTAGACTTCATAAGCTTTCCATGAAGTACAAGAACATCCCAAACGGAGTCCGTATGAGGAAGTTATGCCCGTTTGAACTTGGTACCATCGCAGCAGTCCGAATATGATTCCAGAACGTGTCCAACTCGAATTCGTGCTTGACTTGGTCCCAAAGTGACGTGGTGACCTCCATTATTCCTTCCATACATGTCCATAACTTCATGTCCCTTTCCTTCATCCTTTCCCAAGTTCCTAAGCACAATTAAATCACTTGCATTAGGTAGCGGACTATTCTCAGTAACATATGAACCTAGGAACGAGTTCACCTAGTAATTAAGTTGACGAGCACGAGCTCGAGTAAGTGGTCCTTGCAACACTTGTTGTGGATGAGTTGTATCCATGGAAGGGATGTCCTCATCAGGATCACTTAAAATCAACTATGTTTAATGACAGGAATCGGGGCTACACTATCGAGAAGCTGAGGCCCATAACAATCAAGTATGCTGTGTACAATGACTGAACTCAATCATGGCACAAGGCAAAAAAATATTGAAGGAAATTTTAAATGACAGATTGCACCATATGGCTTGATAAGTGAGGTATGGTCTAGTGGAATCGGAACATAAAAGACTTGCCGACGCATGGCAACTCAGTGGTACACTTACATGTGGCAAGTATGACGATTGCTTGCAATAGAAGATGAAGACCAGGTTAAGGAAGAGTATTTTGGTAAATTGATCAAAATACCAAAAACTATCTTGGATCAAAACCGTGGTGCTTCAGCGCCGCTTCGACGAGCGGTTTAGGTCAAGAAGAAGCTGAGAAGATCAATTTGGATCAAGGCTAAAGACTTAGCGGATTTGGGTTTGTGCACTTTGAAATATGTGCATAAGTGTAGTGTGTGAGTTAAAATCCGTGTGTGGGGTTATTGAGTTTCTCTATATGTGCTAAGTGGATAGTATACATTAAGAGTTAATGGGGCAAGCTAGCACATTTATCTAATGGGTTGGAATAGAGACTTGCTAGTTAACCATCCCACCATTCTCTCATTGACTTCATGAGTTCTAACGTTAGGGTTTGAAATAAATTGAGTGTTGTATTGTGTTCTCTTGTTCTCTAGGTGGAGTGGCTATAAAATATTTATCTTCAAGTGGCAATATATCACTTTTTGTTCATCTCACATATATTCATTTTGTGTTGATTGATTTGCTCTTGATTTGATTGGTTTTGCTTTTCTCTCTCCCTTTCTTGGTTTTGTTGTGCCAAGAATATGTCGGAGATGGAGATGACCTCTAGAAACTAATTTTTACCCATCTAGGCACTTGGTTGACAAGTTCACGAAGAAATCTGATTTTTACTCATTTTGGCCTCCCCAATTGTTTTCTTAATCCAGCTATTTTTTACCTTGATTTCTTTGGTGTTCTTACTTACTGTGATATATGAGAATATATCTAAAGCTATCTTGGCAATCAATCACCCACGAGTAAGTCATATTCACCTTTTTAATTTTTTTTGATCGGTTTTGGTGCAATCTTCTTTCAAACGGAAAAAGGTAAGAACTTTGGTAATAATTATTTTGATCATTGATTGGAATATGTTTCTGACATCCTAGAGAAGGTTTATACCAAATTTTAAGTGATTTGGAGGCTTTGTTTGAGAGTTAGCTCAATTTTAATTTTTGACCCGGTTTTGGTGCAACAAAGCTTGACAAACCAAAAGATTTTAATTCTTTTAAATTCTTTCAAAATTTTTGGTTGGGACATGTTCTTAAGGTCATGATCTAGCCTTAGTTCAAGTTTCAAGTCTTTTGAATTTACGGATCAAAAGTTTCATAGTTTTTTGTATTTGAAATAGTGATGTTTTTACTGTTCACCTATCTGAATCACGATAGTAGAGCGATTTTTTTTTAGATTTTTGGTTTCTTGATCTCCATAGCTTTCCGTAGATATTAGAGTGAAGAATCGTCAAATACTTAGAAAAAATTTGAAGACATCGTTCACCTTCTTTGTTGACATATTGGTCCTATAGTAGCTAAGTGAGTGATAGATATTAGATAGTGTCAACTAGCGGCCATGCGCGCATACATGCATGACACACGGTTGAGGACGACGTCGACAAGGGTGAAATGCAGTGCAGAATCGGCTGAAGGCACCATGCGAACGATGTTATGGCTGGTGTCCAAGTTCCAACTCTTAGGGGCATGGCATTTACTTTGGTTCCATGCATGAGCAGTGTCACCACCCAACGACCCTGGGTGGTTGCCCAGCCTTGCAGGCGATCAACCATAGAGTTGCAACACCGCGAGAAGCAGGCGCCTAGCAGACAGTGCAAATTGCATGTTTCAACACAAATATATTAAGGAGATTAATAAATATTATCCAGATATTTTCTTTCTAACTATTATCTAAATTTGTGACCATTAGATTAGAAATCTAATGGCTATAAATTCTTCCCCACCCCTTCCAAAAAAAATCTCCCATCTTTAACAAAGGAGGCCGTTGGATCTTTAATCCAACGGTCTCAAATCTGGATAATAGTTGGGAAGAAAACATCCGGATGATACCTATACACACTCATATATTAAATACCAGAAGTTCAACAAATAGAACTGAGACATAGCCTACTTTCCAAAAGAGCAAAACATCCAGAATACTACATGTTTCTCTATCTCTACTATAATTGACCAATTGAAATTACACTCAGTCCACCCAAGAATACGTCCCCCGCTGAGAGCACCAACCTTTGTGCACCCACAGAAATGCACCCAGCAAATTGTCTGCATTAAAATCAAGGGCTAAAAACTCTCCCGACTTCAACCCAATCGTGCGGCTGGATGGAACGTGGGCTTCAACACGAGCGCCCGCCCGCGATTCAACATCGTCCCCGGGATCGCGGCTTCTACTTTCTCTCCTACGAATCTCCGCCGCCTCCTCCCCTCCTCCTCCTCCAACCGCCCGTGCGCTGCCTCCCACACGAGCCCGTGCGCCTCCTCCCCGCCTCCGCGCGCCTCCTCCTCCGCCGCCTGCGCTCCGCTGCCCTCCCGCCATGCGCTCGCCACCGCCTGCCTCCTCCCCCCCGCGCCGCCCGCCTCCTCCCCGCTCCTCCGATCCGCCTCGCCTCCTCCTTCCTACCCCGTCTTGCCGCCTCCTCCTTCCCACTCCCGCCGCCGCCTCCTCCTCCTCCCGCGCGACCTCCTCTCACCGGTTGGGGCGGAGGTAGGAGGAGGCGCGCTCTGGCGCGCGGCCGGCTTGGAGAGGAAGGGGCGGAGGAAGGAGGAGGCGCGCGCGCGCGGGGAGAGGAGGTAGATGGGCTCGGCGCCGGGTGGGGTGGTGCTGGCCACCGGAGGAGCGCCACCACCGCGCGGACCACGGCCTCGCGGCGGAGGCGGCGGGTGGGGTGGATGAAGTGGTCGAATACATCGGTGGCGTGGTGGGAGTTTGGGAAGGGAATTAGGAAATGGTGGAAATGGGAGCACCGGGAGAGGAGAGAGGAGAGGAGCCATGGAGATCGGGGGGGCCGGCGAAAGCGCCTCGAAGGAGCACCAGAAGATCTACCAGGACTGGTTCGCCTTCGCGGACTCCGGTTCAATCCTAACCCCCTGTTCCCCCATCAACCCTCAATCCCCAATCCCTTTCGTCCCTCGCACTCGCCCCCGCCAGCTTGCGCTAAACCACTGCGCCACCATTGATCCGCTCGCTGGTTGCCAGGAGGGTGTCGTCGAGCAGTGCATGCAGACACGGTCATCGCTGTGCCTCTCTCGCCCTCGCTACCGCTGCCGCCGGCCGCCGCAAGTGCTCGCACTCATTCTTGATGTGCCATCTCTCCTCTTTGCTGGTTTCCTCTGTTCGCCTGTTCTGCTCATGCCGCCCGACTTGCTCTGCAAACATGTAAGGAATCAACTCAATCATCCTATTTAGCTTTTCATTTGCTAGATTGTCGTACATTTTACCTTTCTTGCTAATAGAAGTGCTGATGCTGACAATCATTACATGTAGGGGGTTCCTTTCCGGCCAGCCCCTGATTCCTCTCTCGCGGTGCGTCGGGCTCGGGAGGGCATTGGCTGGACCTGTGGCATCGAGTTGCAGCAGTGAGTTGCACGCATCATGGCATGATTGATTTTCCATACATAGTAGTTTTAGGATTTCTTCTAGGATAATAGTTTTTCCATACGTGAGTTGATCAAAACATCATGGCAGTGCATAGAATGTGCTGATTATGATTAAGACTTGTATTGTATCTTTTACAGTTTCTTATTTTATTGATCACCATAACTTTGTTCTTATCTAATTGCAATGTACGATTGACATTTTATTAGCTGTTTCTTCAATATTCATTTTCTTACATATGGATTGACCACTTCATTAGGTATAGATATTCATAAATGGACAAAATGGATAACGATTCTATGTTGTGTCAGGAAGAACATGGGTTAATAAGAGTAAAAACAGGTCAATAAGAGATGTCGTCTGGTTGATCAACTCCAATGCTATCTGAATTGTTCACTTCAAGGTTATAGCTTTATTATTAGAAAATTCCCTTTTGGCATCTCTGTTTTACTAGGTTTGGGTTTTGAGGCCTAATTTTTCAGTTTAAGTGCTGAGTTTTTAAATTGTAAGTAATAACAATGGTTGCCAATTTCCTTTTCAGTTGTTGTTTGATGATTAGCAGTAGGAGATGCAAGATTGCAATCATTTTGTGAGGACATGATTCATAAGAGGGAGTAAAGAACCTCCACGGTAATTATTGCTCTATGAACTTCTCTAGAATTTGAGGCATTTATTCCCTTTTCATTATATGCAATGTTCAGCTATTGCTATTGTGACTTCTTATTATTCCATACTTGCCATCCTCATCTTTTTCAAGACATTAGATGGATGGCCTGTAGTTTTTTGTCACAGTGCCATCTGTCTTAAAATAGACTTTTCCATACTTGTCAAGACAAATAAGATTGAACTGCAGTTACATTTGATCTGCAATTTCATTCTCGCTTACTCAGATCAGATATAATAATTGTGATTTGTTGTTGGCTAGCATTTGATACATAATTGAGATTTGATGTTCTTGCTAGCTGCTCTTCTATGGTCACTTATTAGAAGCTTATACCATGCAAGATAAGAACAATATCTGATTCAGTGGATTTAGCTGACCTTTGGGAGTTAGTTGTGTGTTTATTCTCATATTCTGTAGCCAAATAATGTGGACCGATGCTCAACTATATTCAGTCATATTTCTAAAAGCAACGTAGGTGGGCAACTTTACATAGTAACAATAAGATTGATCTTATAGTTCTAAAATGCTCAACTTTCGTTGTTTGTTATTTGATTGATCCCTTGTATTGATGGGTCTAAAATGCTGAACAGTTTGAATCCTCCAGTGATGGAAGGTTTGGATGCTCTACTTGCGGTTAGTCTATTATGCCTCAATGCCGTATCTATTTGATTGGGACTTTTGGTGTTCTATGTGAAGCTACTGTCGTGATATTGCTAAACTAATGGTACCATATTACTTATTGCTATTCGAATGCATGTTATAATGCCTGATTTGCTCGTCTCGGTTACTTTAGTCGTACGGAATGTTTTTCCTGATTTCCTCAGTTTTAGTGATATTACGCATTCGTTTTTTGGTAAGCTCCCTATGCTTTCTTATTTCAATCTCGTAAGCTTGTAATGTGCCATGTCCTACAAACTGAGATTAGTTTTTTGAGAATTGATTCATGGTGGGAGTTAGACCCTTAGCTTAAACTTTGGATTCTTGCTGAAAACTAAAAATCTGAGTTATGTTTGAGCCAAACTGATAATCTTAAATCTTAATCCGTCCTTATATAGAGAATCTGAAGTGAACGCATGACTTTGGGAAATGACAGCTTATAAATTTGCAGTAGCTGTAAGCTTTGTTTGATCAAATAAATCAGCTTATTGTGGCCTGAAGCAATATATGCTCAATAGCACTTCTGGTTGTATACTAGCATAAGCCGGTTAAGCCATATAATATAGACCCTCGATGATAACATAACAACATGACACATTCCTTTTTTTGTTGGGTTAAACTCTCATTATTCTATAGTTGTTAAATGAATAGTTGATCTCCTGAAGGAGATATTTGGATTGTACTCAAACCACTTTGAGCAAAATGCCAGTCTAAAGTTTTTTTTTCTAACTGGTGTTTAGTTGGTGATCTGTTTTGTTGATAGCCGCAAGCAGTGCTCAAGGCAATGATGTGCTCTTATCTCAAGTACAGCATTCAGAGTTACTATTGAAGAATTCTGAACGCTTAAAGCAGATGCGGTTTGTACTGACTAACTCATTTGTGCCTTCTATTCTGTTGAAGAGGCATCATTATGGTTGAATCTATGCATTGGGGATTATTTGTGCTTTCTAGATTGAATTCTGTTGAAGTACCGTGATTACTTGTTGCATAAATGCATTGGGGATCGTGGATCGTATGCAAAATAATTAGTCCTTACTTGGCGTTCATTGGGAAATTTGATAACTTACTTTATGTACTTTCGATAGATGGTTGTGCATTCTCTCCGCTATCGGGCATAGCACAAGAGCAATTATTTGGCAATTAAATAAGTAATAACACGCATCGCTTATATACTTATATGTTGTTGCCATGTTGGTTGTCAAAATAAGGTCATGGTGGTACCATGTTGATGATATTGCTACCAGCTTAAGATCTTTGTTTCTTCTTGTCTATCGCTTTATTGAACATGTTGGAGTTTCCTTGAAACCTTGATCGTGCTGCCGACTTGAGGATAAATGGTTGTTGAGTGATCAATTTAATTCACCTAATGCTTGTTGCCCTTAGCTAAGCACTACATATATGTGTATTCTAAGTAATTATTTATTTCTCTTTTGACTATGCTAGAAGACCTTTTGTTTAGTTGTACTAAAATAATTAATAATATGTGCGCGTCGGAAGCACTCGTAAGTGGTCGAAGGGCTTCACCACGATGATATCCGGTGTGCGTGGTGCGAACGGGTTCGACCACGATGGAACCTCCGGTTTTGGTCGTAGCCTTTTGAATCGATCGTAACGACTTGGGATGAGGTCGTAGGGCCTTGAGCATTTCTTGGCTTGTAAGTCGTAGCAAGCTACGTGGTGGTCGTAGCGATGTGTGCGGTCGTAGGCTGTGGGAAGTCTTTGGTGAGCTCGAGTGTTTCTCTATTTGGTGCAACAGAGCGGTCGTTTGGGTCTAGACTTTGTGCGGTAGAGTCGTAGTGGCTTTGGGGAAGGAAGTGGGCTCGCCGACGATTTAAATGCTCTCAGGGCAATTGGCTTTGGCAGGAGCAAGGACACGGTGTGGTGATGCAGATGAGAGGTTGCCCGGGCTTTATAGGCGCGTGGGTGGAGCTGTCCTCGGGACCTTGCTCGAGCGGTCATTTCGGCGAGCGGCGGAAGCAGTGGTGCGAGGAATCGGCGATGGTCAGACGGCGATGGGACTCCGTGAGACTGCCAGGAAGTCGTGGGAAAAGGATTCGGCATGATGGCACGCGCATGCTGTCCGGCAGAGGAGATGGGCAGGCGTGTGGCGCGCTGCGAGGGAGCGAGCGGCGGAGATATAGGGTGCGGCGGTGGGGGACCATGCATGCCATATATACACAAATTACATAACATTGCCAATAATTTCAAACTCGCCATGGAATTGGCACATCCTGCGTGGAAAGACGATATTTTTTACTGGAGTCGTAAATTCCCAACATGGGTTCCAAAAACTACGGACTGGTAATAACTTATAATATGTTTTATCTTTATTATCAAATATCATTTGATTTATCTATAACAATTAAACACGTGCTCTTCTCCAGCAACCTGTCAGGCTTCCTTGTATACAGTTTCATGTGGTCGTGGAATGGTGTAAGATTACCAGTTATCAACACTGTGAGTATATAATATTCTCTATGTATATTTTGTAGACTACATAGCAAATTAATAAGTTAACTTATTATCTGCCATGCACAGCGATCACATTCACTGAGGACGAATTTCTTGGTGGACATTTTGAAGAGCAGTGAAAATGAATGTAAAGACATTATCCCCGAGAACTCCAAGACCTACTTAAGCAAATCGAAATTAGATGGTTCAAAGTAGACATGACTTATTATTGCCTTGTTATGCATTATAATTGGCCTAGGCTTGTAATTTCATGACCTGAACTTGCTGGTAATATACATGAGTGTTTTCCAGATTATATACATGGTGATATACAATTGCGTGAAACTTAATCGTAACCGGGTAGAAGGTTTGAACGCGTAGTCGGAAGCATTTACACAAGATCCAATACGATTCGGAACCTAGCCGGGCTGTCTACGACCACGCTGTACATCATCGAGAGTCAGCCGAAGTTCATACGACGGCTTTGACCGTGGTCGGAAGTTAGCAGTACTCCATACGACCACTTTGCCAGCGACCAGAACCAGTAAAACCTTTTCTTACTCCTCTTGGCCGTGGTCGTAGTATATCGGGAGGCGGTTCGACCACAGTAAAGCTGGTACGACTACGACTGGTCGTGGTCGAAATCGGGTAGAAGAATTGAACGAGTGGTCGGAAGGTTTTACGATCACGATGGTCATGGTCGAAAGCCATGTGCACTGTTTACGACCACTTTGGGTGAGGTCGAAGGTCACCCAAAAGGCGTACGACCACGTTGACCGAGGTTCGTAGTCGGAAGGCTTACGACCACGTTGGCCGTAGTCTGCAGTCGGAAGTCGGCGCTCGAGGTTGCGACTTCGCTGTGAGGTCGTCGTATGCGGTCGGCTGCGCCCGGGAAGACTTGAACGTAGTCGTAGATACCTGGTATCGATCGTTTGGTCTGGGAGTCGGTCGTACGGTCTTCTGGGTGGTCGTAGCATGTGGGAGCTGGTCGTATGGCTTGTGCACACATTGTTATATGAGACGGTCGTAGCTTAAATCACGCGATAAATGGTCGTAGCTTCTGTTAACCGGTCGTATGGTCTCGCTCGCGAAGCGGTCGCAAGACCTGGGAATCGGTCGTAGGCTTTTGAGCATTGCGTGTTGGGTGGTTCCGACCGGTCACGTATTTATGTGACATTCATTATGTGACAAAACTATTTGGTTATATAATATATGAGACGTGAATCTTAATGAATCTGATTGTTCGTTTTATTTTTTACAAATTTTATCTTGTTTTGTATTTTACCGTAGCGTTAGCACGGGCACTATACTAGTCTCTAATAGCATCTCTAATTCTACGTAATGAACAAATTAAATTATATAGCTAACTGCATCTTTGATCATCTAGTCAGCGCCTAGCGCTCATCCCCCTTCTCTATCGCGGCGGCTAGAAGGCGGCTAGTGCCTACGCGGCCGCCTTGACTCAATGTATTGGAATGCATGCCCCGATCGGTGCCTGGATTGATGAGAAAGAAATGCTTGATTCCTTATTGGGAGTTGTTTTACTCTTTTTTTTCTGAAGTAGGGAAGTTGAAATTCCATATATACTGATGTATACTGCTAAATAGGCCTACTCCATCAGAATGTTAACACTGTATCATCTTGAAATATCTAGTTCAGGGTTTGTATGACTAAATCATACAAGAAGGCATCAATCGAACATTTGTTTGTGTTGCATCTTCACGCACATATCCTAGTGGGTATAACTCCAGCATAAGTGAATTCAGAATCTTGCTAGGCTGGTGGCCTGGTGCCATTCCTCTGGAAATTAAAGAAGCATGGCCACTTGACCAGGGAATCCTTGGGTGTCAAAATGTCTACCACGAAACATGAAACTTTCTCATCCTAGCAAGGTAGCAAGGTGGCCAGCAGCGGCCATCATTTTTATACCATGTTTAAATGGTTTAGCTATACACATGTGATTTTGTTGGTCAAATAGCAAATGCATGCATTATTTTTAAAGCATGTTTAAATGGTTTGGCTATACATATATTATTGTGTTGTTTGAATAGCAAAAACATATGGATAGAACGGAGTATACGTAGAAAAACATATAACTGCAGAACATATGATATAATTCAAATTTCAGATCACTTGTCATGGACGAAGAAGCCATAGAACCCACCGACGACGGTCGCGGCGGCCATGATCCACGCCGCCCCCGCTAGGGGCAGAGGCATCAGCGCCGCCACATTCCAGGTGAAGACGGCGGTCAGGAAGCTGGCCAGGAGCCAGACGGCGAGCTTGATCCTGCCCCGCGCCGCCGATCCGCGCGACGGATGCACCAGAAGAGGAGCAGCAGGTTGAGGTAGGAGAAGGGGACGAACGCGATCGCGCCGCGGTCCCCGTCCGCGCGGTAGACGCAAAGCGCGAAATTGGCGGCGAGGCCGACGAAGCCGATCAGGGAGGCCCACGGGACGCGGCGATTGCTCGCCGGTGAGGCGGGGTTGGACTGGTGATCGGGTTTCGGGCTCGCCATTGGGGGTGCTTTTGGTCGCTTATCGAGTTAAAAGACTCACGAGTCTTGCGAGGAAAGGGGAAAAAAGGGTTTTTTCCTCCATAAAATTTAATACGAAGCTCCGTAAGGTTCCGCATGGTTGGACTAAAAAGATATGTCTTATGGCTGAAATTGCACTGTAAGCTGTAGCGGTTGAATTTTTACTGTAACTGAAGGTGGTTTATTTGACGTAATTAAATTTTAAAAATTAAAAATAGAAAAAAAAATATGCTAGGTCATCACGGACAACGCAAACAAATACGGGAAAAAAGAACCAGCAAAAAAGCTCAATAAAACCAAAAGTTCAGAAAAACACGAAATTTATGAATAGTGAAAAATAAACCAGAAGCTAAAGCTGAAATAGAGATGGCAATGGGTACCCGATACCCGAATACCCGACGGGTTTTACCCGATAAAGAGACAGGTATGGAAAATTTTATATACCCATGGGTACGTTATTGGGCGAAATCCTCTACCCACCGGGTAGGCGGGTGCGGGTGTGGGTATATACTACCCATACCTGCCTACCCGCGGGTAATGAATACCCGCATTAGACAACTAGACATCCCACTCAAATGTTAATTTTATTATCTACTTGTTGTTGATTGTTTATTTGTTTGTCATATGTTGATATGGTCATGTCAAGTATATTTATGTGATGTACTAATTTTGATCATTAGACGCTTTTGTGCTTGACATGTATGATTAATGAATGTCTAAATTGATGATATTCTTATGTGTTGAATCGGGTATGCTTGCGGGTACGGGTTACCCGTCGGGTAGTAATACCCGCGCGGGTACAGGTACGGGTAAATTTTCCTACCCGCGTGCGGATACGGGTAACCCAACGGGTAAATTTACACCTAGCGGGTACGGGTATGGAATGGCAATACCCGATGGGTATTTACCTGTTGCCATCTCTAAGCTGAAATGAACGGGTAAGTGAGGAGATTTTGTCACGACTCTGACTAAGTTCTCTGTGCAAAAATAACTATTTTTTAAATAATATATCTATTTAAGATAAGATCTGCAATTTGATTGTAGTAGATACTATACCGAATTCAGTTGTATCAGTCAAAATTGCATGTGACTATCTTTCTCTTCATAATCTCTCGTGAACAGCCATAGTTCAAAAACTATGAGCCACAGTCCAAAATAACCCATCATTTATTGTTGTTGTATTAGAGCATCTATGATAAATTATATCTAAAAATTACACTCTTATCTAATGTTATGTACATCAATAATAATGAATAATACTAGATACAACCTTAACAACTTGTATCTAGTCCGAATTCATACCAATGTTTTTTTCACTAAGCCAACCTGCCCTATTCTCTCGCTTAAATCGTGTGGCGTACATACAATCTTCTCTTTAATGCATTTTTTCCAGTTTATAGAGCTCTTGTTTGTGTCTTGAAGTTGTATCTCATGCAAGAGTTTCCTCCAATCTCCTCCACCTCATACAAAATATGATGCAGATATAATTGAGGTGGACCATTGTGGATTCGTTTAGACTAGGGTTGTTTTTTTGTTCAAGCCTAAGAGTTAATTAATGGATTCTCCCAACCCAAATACATGGATTTAGAGAGTGTTAAGTTAATGTGATCAAAGTCATTTAATCCCTTTAACCTCTAGGATTGAACAAAAAGTTGAAATTGTTGTACATTCGAGGTTTCGTTGACGACAATCAAGCATGAGACTCACAATAGAAAAGTAGATGAATAAAAACAAAAGATATAGTCGGACAACCTTCTCTCTTTATTGATCTTTAATAGATATGTGTACAATGAGCAGCAATTGTCCCTCCTGATATAGGGGGACGAGGTATGTCCTCTCAATAAAACAAACAATATAGGACAAAACTATGCCATGTGCCTGGTTTAGATAAAGTATTCCTATCGTAAGACTATCCTGAATGGTCAATATACAAAATAAATAATTTAACCTACAATATTGCTAACCAACCAAACCTAGTTAATCAATATTACGCTAACTAGGTTTGTTGTCAAATACAAAAACTAGATTAAACTAACTTAGTTGGATTAAAATTAACCAATTTAGTTGTTTCAACCCACTACAGACTAGGCGGCTAGAGTTAGTTGAATATGCTTTTCACTCATCATCGTATGTCTAGTTCCAAACAATTTCAACTTCTAGCTTTCAGAAGCTACTCAAAATGTGTCGGTTTTTTTGGCTCTTTTTTGTTTTTTATTTTCCTTCTTATTCGTTTGCATTGTTCTAAAAGATATAGTAGTGTTTTTCAATTTTATTTTTTTTTTGACTTCGAAAAGACTAACAGCCGCTACAATATAATTACAGAATTAGTAGAATATCTTTTTTAGGAATCCACAACGGAGCTAAACAAATCAAATATGTCGTTAACGGACTCCTCCCATCTCCAGATATTTCCTGTATGTCCTTTTTTTTTTCTAGCTTGTTTGAAACACAGAAGACAGTTCAAATTCTCGTAGTGGTACAGAAAAATTCCCCATTCAAATAGGTTTTATTTGTGTAAATATTTTTTGTTTGGATTGTTGTGTGGATTGAGCTCATCCTAGGAGCCATCTCACAAATTATGCTATGACTCTTACGAGGAATGAGAAATTGAGATGACGATGAATCGACTCGATCATTGCGTTCCTTATATCAAATAGGAAAAAGAGGACCAGTCTATTCCCAAAGCCAAACACTTTATTACATGCAAGAGTGGTCTTAGTCGAATTTCCTGTTTTTTTTACGAATGCCTTCATTATTGTGAGCATGATTATCGATTGAAAATTTTAATGTGTATTTTGAGGTACGGTAAAGCCATATATAATGGTGTAATATCAGATGTCTATAAACTTTGCCATGTATAATATAAGATGATATAGAGAAGAGATGGGAGCATAGAAAATTAGACCGTTTCTCATGCAATAGTCGATTGTAACACAATAAACAAGACACATTATGTCAAAGAGAAACTGTCGATAAAGACACGGGGACGAGGGAGGCCGGCAGAAGTGTTCACGGGGACGAGGGAGGCCGGCGGAAATGTTCACGGGGACGAGGGAGGCTGGCGATGTCGGGCGCGGGGAAGAAGGAGGCCGGTGGAGGTGGGGCGCGGGGATGAGGGAGGCCGCGAAGGTGGTCGCGGGAACGAGGGAGACCGGTGGCGTCGGGCGCGGGGAAGAGGGAGGCCGTCGGCGGTGAGCGCGGGAAAGAGGGAGGCCGTCGGCGTCAGGGCATGGGGAAGAGGAAAGCCAGTAGAGGTGGGGCGCGGGGACGAGGAAGGCCGGCAGAGGTGGCTGTGGGGACGAGGGAGGCTGGCTGAGTTGGGCATAGGGAAGAGGGAGGCCGGTGTCAAGCATCATGGCGGAGATGGGGAGGGAAAAGAAAACAAAGTGGGAAGGAGGGAAAAAGAGAAAATTTTAACATGCTCGTAATTTTTCTCTATACAAACTGTTACAGCAAGACCATTTTTTTCACGGAAAGCAACAGTCCATTTCGTAGGGATTTCATCGCAAAAAAACTATGATGAGGTCTTAAACGCAATTTTATGTTTCTTTTGTGATCTTTGCTTGCTGTGCAAACAGCTGTAACCCCAGAGCCTGCATGAACGAAACGTGCCCTCATGCTTTTTCCGTGATGGAACTGAAATTTTCTTTTCTTTATTTTTTTAAAACAAGAAACAATATGAATTAAATTAAAATCATCAAATGCAGCAAGAAAAATGTAAAGTCTGTTCATATTGATTTTTGGTTTCAACTTATAAATAGAAATACTTATAGAGAGACACTTACGTACGATTTTAGCCAATATAAATGAAGTATTCACTACAGTGTGTATTACAATCTACTAGTAGACTCTATCTTAAAAAACACACTTCGTTTGAAAGGTAGATAGAAAAGCAGTATGACACAGCCATACATATCAAGTTGAGCTGCTAGTTACATACGACCCAAGATGGAACTCGACAGTGGCAGTTGCGATTGCCATGCCTGTGGATTTTCATTTCAGTTTCTTTTGAACTTGAGTTATTTACCAATTCGATAAATCCTAGCCAAAATCCGCTTTCCCTTTTCAGCAAACCCATTTTCACCACTTGGCCCACGCCCTCCTTTCCTTCCCCTGCCTTTCTCCTGCGCCACCTGGCAGCTGGCCTTGCGTCGCCATTCCTAGCCCAGCTCTCTCGGCATTCACAATGGGACTTCTAGCTTTGCCAGCACGTCCCACGCATTCAAACCCTGTGCATCATTAGCCTGCCATCACCATGTCGTCCTTGGCTACCTCGTCTTGCACGTTGCGTAGACTTCGATCGCCGCAGTAATTTTTTCGTGTCCCACAACTGACGCGTGTGTTCTCCTGTGATTGCCCTCGTCAGCCCACGCAAGCTCCGTCAGAGGCCGTACCGACCGCACCCAGAGCCACTGCACCGCCCACGTGCCAAGGCTATCGTCGCCCCTCCACTACTCCCACCACCTTCGCACAGCTTTAAAGCCAATCTGGCCACCTGCATCACTTTGCGCAACCACCAATTGCACTGCCTAACCATCCCCTTGACTTCTCTCTCACCCCATCGCCATTGTCATCCTCCCCTTTTTCGGTAAGGCCGCTTAGCCGATCTTTCACTTCTGGCTTATTTAATCTGATTCCTTCCGACCAAAGAGTCCCTAGACCGCCAAGAACTCATAGCCGCCATCGTTGGGCTCTCCCCTAGCCATAGCTCCTCTAGCGCCATGAGCTACCGCCACCGCACCACCCTCTCCGTGGACAGCACGGACTGTGCCACCCCAACTAAATCCAACACTTCTATCAACCTTCCCACTCTCTATAGATGCCCGCACGCCTTTGCTTTTTGCCTAAAGTTTGCCATAGAGCTCCTATGCCATGGTAGTGCCCGAGAGGCCTCCCCTTGCCACCAGCTGTAGCCTTTGCTTTCCGAGCTATGCATCCACCAAAAATGGAACCACTACGTTGCATAGTGCTTATTCCAGTTTCCAATAGGTCTATGTCATTGCTGACTAGAACTATTTTTCTTTCCCGTCCGAAACTCTTATTCCCAAGACTATTTATGTCCGAAACTCTTATTCCCAAGACTATTTATATTCTCTGTAAGTTACATATTAGAATCACAAAGAATAACATGTATGCCAAGAGCGTTATGTAACTTCTCTCCGTATAGTGATTTCGTCGATTGTGCATCCTTGTTTTTTTTCATCCGCAAGGGTTTTTTACGTTAAATTTTTTCTCATGTTCTTTATTGTTTTTCATTTGTTTTGTACGCTATCTTACCGAGGTGCTACTCGGTTGGGCTAAAATAAGCTAGCTTATGACCGAAATTGCACTGTAGCTGGCTGAAATTTCGTTGTAGCTGATGATAGCTTATTTGGCGTAATTAAATTTAAAAATAGAAAAAACAAGTTAGCCCATCATGGACAATACAAATAAATACAGGAAAAAAAGAACTGGCAAAAAAGCTTAAAAACTAAAAAATCAGAAAAATATAAAATTTAAGAATACTAAAAAATAAACAAAAAACCATAAACTTAAACTGAAATGAGCAAAGGCCGAATTTATAACGGGTGGTATCCGATACTAATAATGTGTAGCAAGTACTCAGAGGTACATTGCAGCCCATGCCTCTGAAGAGCTATGAATCAAAGTAGCAGGCAGCTAGCTTGATTAGCTTCTTTCTGTCCTTGCCAAGAGTTGCTAGCGATGATCTATCAGAGAGCACAGATGGAGAGGTGCTCCGTACCTTTTATTGGCCGGTGTGTTCTGATGCAAAGATTTGCTAATGGGTATGCATCTGCTTTTACTTTCCCCTTTCTTTTAACCCTTTTGAGCAAAGACTACACCTTAGCCCTACAAAATGTTATTCTTATGTAAGCAACATTGATTGTTTAACGCCCCAGCCACTGAGTTGAAGAAAAACCAGTAAGAGGTAGTTTGGAATGCAGGAATTTTGTAGGAATTTCACAAGAAACAGATTAATTCCTCTGTAGTTTACTAAGAGGTAGTCCGGTGTTCCAAACTGGGGGATTTACCAAGCATGCTGCCCTTCGTAGTTTAGTTTCCTCTACCGAAATGGCAGACACTCACCTTCTCGAAGCTTCATTTGAAACCACACAAGCATGTCATGAATTTGATTACAGAAGAGTTCGAGTTCACTAGCCAGATCGGGGAGGCAGTGGCAGTGCTTATTGAAGGATTTTGCACACAGATCATTGTGGCCATGAAACTGACAGATCCCAAATTCATCGCCGTGTGCCATGCCGATCTCATCGGGCCAAAAATTTCCTAGTCGTCATTCACAGACTGACGATCTATACACTTAGATGAAACTAGGATGGGCTCATCTTGCCCCTGTCCCAGCTGCCTCCTTGGTAGCCAATGATCTACACACCACTCAGATGAAACTTGCAGGTGAAAAAATCAACATAATGAAAAAGAAATCAGATGTTGTAATGCATATAACGCTGATGCATAGACTATTTATTGACGATCCGTAATACTCGATGTGCAACTGGATCGATGGTTGTAGTCTATGTCACATCTTAACCCGGAGAGAAGCGAGGCCAATTCAAGGGTTCATACATAGCATCTGAAGGCATAGCCACACGGCGGTAATCCACTATATATAAGTATGACCTGATCACTTCTCGTCCTGGACGAAGAAGCCATAGAACCCACCGACGACGGTCGCGGCGGCCATGATCCACGCCGCCGCCGCTAGGGGCAGAGGCATCAGCGACGCTACCTTCCAGGTGAAGGCGGCGGTCAGGGAGCTGGCTAGGAGCCAGACGGCGAGCTTGATCCTGCCCCGCGCCGCCGATCCGGGCGGCGACTGCTCGAAGCGGCGGATGCACCAGAAGAGGAGCAGCAGGTTGAGGTAGGAGAAGGAGACGAACGCGATCGCGCCGCGGTCCCCATCCGCGCGGTAGACGCAGAGCGCGAAGTTGGCGGCGAGGACGACGAAGCCGATCAGGGAGGCCCACGGGACGCGGCGATTGCTCGCCGGTGCTGCGAGGTTGGGCTGGTGATCGTGTTTCGGGCTCGCCATTGGGATGTTTTTGGTAGCTTATGGAGTTAAAAAGACTCACGAGTCTTGCAAGGGAAGAAAATGGGTGCAAGAGAAGTGAAGAGTCTTTCTCTCAGAAATTCAATAGGAAGCTTCGTACTACGTGAAGACAGACTTACAAGTTCTGCAATAAAAGCGAATGTGTCTTTTCCGCTCAGAAATTCAATAGGATGCTTCGTATTATATGAAGTTGGTACGACTTTGATTAGGTTCTTCTTACAACAATAATTAAGTATTTTTTAAGTGTGATATACAAATTGATTATAATAGATAAATGTAAAAACCGTAATCCACGGAATTTAACACCTGTGGGTTTTTGCAGTTTTTCCCATGCGGCCGGCTCGATACTGCAATTGGGCCTTGGATGCCGGTTCTACTATAGATCGCTGCAGCTGATAATGGTGTAAAGCAAAATACTTGCTCGTATGTTTTCAAAAGGTTTGAGACTTTGCGCCGTAAGCAGTATGTACCCAGAGGCAAGAACTTGCTCGTATTTTTTTCTCTTTACAAATTGGTTACAGCAAAGACCATTTTTTCGAGGAAAGCAACAGTTAATTTCTTAGGGACTTCATCACAAAAAATGGTTAGTATGAGGCCTTGTACGTAATTTTATGTTCCATTTTGTGTGCTCACTGACACTTGCTGGGCTGTGCAAACAGCTGTAACCTCATAGCCCTGCATGAACGAAACGTGTCCTCCATCACCTCCATGCTTTTTCCGTGATGGGGTGGGTGGAGAGCAGAAATTTTCTTTTATTTATCATTTTTTAAAACAAGAACAGCATGGATTAAATTAAAATCGTCAAATACGGCAAGAAAAATGTATATAAGCCGAGCTCCTGGTTGCTTACACACGACACGAGCCAAGACGGAACCCGGCAGTGACAGTCGCGGCCGCCATGCCCCACACGGGAAGCGCCGCCGCGCGAGGACCCTGGTCGCGAACTTGACGGTGATGGAGTACGCTCGCGAGCAGCCAGACGGCCAGCTTTGGCCTCCCCTTGGCGGCCGCATCGCCGGAGCCAGCCGCGCGCTCGAACGCGCGGAGCCGCCAGAACAGCGTGGGGAGGAGCGCGTAGGACGCAGCGACGAACAGCGCCGAGCCGGCGTCGCCGCTGCCGACCGGCGCAGCGCGAGCGCAGAGGTGGCGGTCAGGGCTAATAGTGCTCCTATACAGAATAGAACTTTTGGTCTTTCTTTATTATTATTTTTGATTTCCTACACAAAATAGCTAATAGTGTTCCATATTTATAGTCTAATTATGAGGTACCTATCATGGCCCAAAGCTTCAAGCTCAGGCTCAGGTTTCCTAATACCCCCTTGGGCACTCATAGAGGTGGACTTTTGGCTTGAGGCTTGTGAGCCGGCTCGGCTCGGGCTCATAATTGATTCAAGACAAGCCGAGCCCAGCGTCCAGCTCGTGAGGAAAACGAGCCGAGCTCGAGCCGCTTGTTGGCTCGTGCGAGCTTGGTCGGGCCAGTCAGCCCAGTGAATCAGTGATGCCGCAGTCGGCCCAGCCCAATCCGATCGATGTGGTCGATAGTCGATACGATGCGCCGATCGACCGAAGCGATGCGAGTCGGCACGCGCTAACCCTAACCCTTCCCGTCCCCGATCGCGATTGCCGCCACGCCACGCGCTCGGCCGCCGCCCGCCGTCCTTCCCCCGTTCCTCGATTCCCTTCCTTCCCCACGCGCTCGGCCGCCGTCCATCCCTGAACCCCTTCTTCCCCACGCGCGCGGCTGAATTGCTCTCTGTCTGTATGCTATGCTGAATGCTCTCTGTATGCTATACTATTTCTGTGAATTTCTATGAATTTCTGTCTGTGAATATCTGTCTATAAACTTTTTAACTCTCTGTCTGTGAATTTCTGCACTGAATGCTCATTGTATGTATGCTATGCTATTTCTGCTGTGCTGCTCTCCGTTATGCGTTTTGGCTCGTTCAAGCCGTTTTGGCTTGTTCGAGCCGTTTTGGCTCGGTGGGCATCTGCGAGCCATTTTGGCTCGGTCCGGCAGCGGCGAGCCGTTTTGGCTCGTTCGGGTTCGCGAGCCGGCTCGAGCCGCCAGTCGAGCCGAGCCTCTCTTGTAGCTCGTTTCCGAAACGAGCTGAGCCGAGCCGCAGTTTTGAGCGAGCTCGGCCGAGCCTGGCTCGAGCCGGCTCGGCTCGTTTCCAGCCCTAGGCACTCATCTGACACGTTCATGCCTCATCAAAACTCCATAAAACACAGTTGGAAAATTTTAGAGAAATAATACATGATACATGTTATGTTGCGTTGCACGAATTGCCTCATAAAAAATCTTGGTCGAGAAACTTCAAAAAAAAACTCGTCAACAGAAAAAGAGTAAAATCCACCCAATTTCGTTCAATTTTCAAGACTTATTCTTTTGGGTACTCAATCTTCATAATTAAGATTTAATAACAAGTTTGAGAAAATTCTCCCCCTGAATTCTACACTTCTCTAAGTCTCATCATTCCAATTTCTTGTACGCATCTTTCAAAGCTAGATACTGGGAGTAACTTAGTAAATAAATCTGTCAGATTCTCACATAACTTAGTATGCAGTACCTTAATCTTGTCCATCTTTTGCAATTCATTACTATAGAAGAATTTGGGGTTGATATGCTTTATGAGATGACTCTTCATATAGCCTGTCTGTACTTGTGCAACGCAAACTGCATTATCTCCATAAATAATTGTAGGAACTTGCACAATATTCATCCACATGACTGCTGGATGTGGTGAAAATTCGTCGGAGCTAGGCACATTCTCGTGCGGCTTCACACAGTGCTATAATTTCTGAGTGATTCATCGTAGTCGATACAAGACTTTGCTTAGACAATTTCAGGAAATTGCAGTTCCATCATACAGAAATACATAACATGTTTGTGACCTTGCGATATGCAGGTCTGACAGGTACCCAGCATCTGTATAGTCAATCAAGTTCAAATCTTGATTCTTTCTGTAGAACAATCAAAGGTCCTTACTTCCTTGGAGGTACTAGCCATGTGTTTGGTTGCAAGGACTAGGTGGGACGGGATGGGATGGACCCATTTTTGTAGGTGTTTGGATAGGAGACAAGAAGAGTCAAGGACATCCCACTAGGAATATTCCTTGTAGATCCCGGACTAGGCAATCCTCTTTTTTTCATGGGACGGAGTCATCCCACATGGGATAGAGACATCCCACCTCTTTGTTTTTTAAGTACTATTTTGTTTAAATTTTTTTTAAAAAAACTCAAAGGCTTATGTGTAGAAACATATCAACAATAGCCTTCAATTTTTTTTAAAAAAAAACTCAAATGCCACACATGTCCCAGCTTCATCCTTCTATCCAAACAAAGGATAGGACCATTCCATCCCACTTTATCCTTCTAACCAAACAAAAAACAGGGATGACTCTATCCCCCAACCAAATAAAAAAATGGGATCATCTTATCCCAAAACCTGGGACAGGATCATCCCATCCCACCTTGTCCCTAAACCAAACACAACCTAGAAGATGTTCTTTATTCCCTGCTAATGCCTTTTGGTAGGTTCTGCACTATGCCTTGCTAATAGGTTCACGGCAAATGCAATGTCCGGTCTAGTGCAGTTTGATAAATACATAAATGCTTCTACTGGACTTAAGTATGGGAATTCCGGTCTTAGAACTTCCTCCCCTCTTTCCTAGATCGGTATGAATCTTTTTCTTGCCTTCTCAAAGCCAAACCTTTTAACACTTTCTGGGCGTAGGCCGACTGATGTACTAATATTTCTTTAGGGACATGCTTTTTTCAATTTCCAATAGGTCTATGTTTTGTTGTAGACTAAACTATTTCTCTTTCCTGTTCGAAACTCTTGATCTAAGGTTATTCATATCCTCTGTAAGTTACTTAGTAGAATCATAAAGAATCACATATACATCAAGAGCGTTATGTAACTTCTCCCCGTATAGTGATTTCATCGATTGTACGTCTTTAATTTTTTTTATCCGCAAGGGTTTTTTACGTTAAATTTTTATCTCATATTTTTTTATTTTTCATTTGTTTCATATGCTGTCTTACCGAATTTATAACAGATGGTATCCGATTGTAATAATGTGTAGCCAGTACTGAGAAGCACACTGCAACACATGCCTCTGAAGAGCTATAAAACAAAGTAGCAGGCAGCCAGCTCTTTCTGTCCTTGCCAAGAGTTGCTAGCGATGAGCGATCAAAGAGCACAGATGGAGAGGTGCTCCGTACCTTTCATTGGCCGGTGTGTTCTGATGCAAAGATTTGCTAATGGGTATGTACCTGCTTTAATTTTTACTTTCCCCTTTCTTTTAACCCTTTTGAGCAAAGACTCTACACCTTAGCCCTACAGAATGTTATTCTTATGTAAGCAACATTGATTGTTCAACGCCCCAGCCACTGAGTTAAAGAAAAACCAGTAAGAGGTAGTTTGGAATGCAGGAATTTTGTAGGAAATTCACAAGAAACAGATTAATTCCTCTGTAGTTTACTAAGAGGTAGTCCGGTGTTCCAAACTGGGGGATTTACCAAGCATGCTGCCCTTTGTAGTTTAGTTTCCTATACTGAAAATGCAGACCCTCTCCTTCTCGAAGCTTCAGTTGAAACCACACAAGCATGTCATGAACTTGATTACAGAAGAGTTCGAGTTCACTAGCCAGATCGGGAGGCAGTAGCAGTGCTTATTGAAGGATTTTGCACACAGATCATGGTGGCCATTAAACTGACAGATCCCACATTCATCGCCATGTGCCATGCCGATCTCATCGAGCCAAAAATTTCCTAGTCGTCATTCACAGACTGACGATCTATACACTTAGATGAAACTAGGATGGGCTCATCTTGCCCCTGTCCCAGCTGCCTCCCTGGTAGCCAATGATCTACACACACCACTCAGATGAAACTTGCAGGTGAAATCAACATAATGTAAAAGAAATCAGATGTTGTAATGCATATAACGCTGATGCATAGACTATTTATTGATGATCCGCAATACTCGATGTGCAAGTGGATCTACGATTGTAGTCTATGTCACATCTTAACCCGGAGAGAAGCGAGGCCAATTCAAGGGTTCGTACATAGCATCTGAAAGCATAGCCACACGGTGGTAATCTACTATATATAAGTATGATCTGATCACTTGTCGTCCTGGACGAAGAAGCCATAGAATCCACCGACGACGGTCGCGGCGGCCATGATCCACGCCGCCGCCGCTAGGGGCAGAGGCATCAGCGCCGCCACCTTCCAGGTGAAGACGGCAGTCAGGGAGCTGGCCAGGAGCCAGACGGCGAGCTTGATCCTGCCCCGCGCCGCCGATCCGGGCGGCGACTGCTCGAAGTGGCGGATGCACCAGAAGAGGAGCAGCAGGTTGAGGTAGGAGAAGGAGACGAACGCGATAGCGCCGCGGTCCCCGTCCGCGCCGTAGACGCAGAGCGCGAAGTTGGCGGTGAGGCCGACGAAGCCGATCAGGGAGGCCCACGGGACGCGGCGATTGCTCGCCGGTGCGGCCGGGTTGGGCTGGTGATCGGGTTTCGGGCTCGCCATTTGGGTGTTTTCGGTAGCTTATCGAGTTCAGACTTACTAGGGAAGGAAATAGGCGGAAGAGAAGAGAAAGGGTCTTTCTCCTTCCACAAATTCAATAGGAAGTTTCGTATCACGTGAAGATAGACTTATAGTCCTGCAAAAGAAGCGAATGAGTCAGTCCTGCCAGAAAAGTGAATGAGTCTTTTTTTTCTCAGAAATTCACTAGGATGTTTCATACTATGTGAAAGGTTTGACACGATTTTGATTAGGTTCTTTTTGCTACAATAATTAGGTATTTTTTGAGTGAGATATACAAATCGATTATAATAGATAAATGTAAAAACAGTTATCTAAGGAATTTAACACCTGTGGGCTTTTGCAGTTTTTCCCATGCGGCGGGCTCGATATTGCAATTGGGCCTTGGATGCCGGTTCTCTTGTAGATCGCTGCAGTTGATAAGGGTGTAAAGCAAAATGTAGTTTCCTTCGAAAGTACACGTCACACTGAAAATGGAGCACTAACATTCTTCCACAGCATGTTTGCGCCGTAAGCAGTATACCCAGAGGCAAGATCTTGCTCGTATTTTTTTCTCTTTACAAATTGGTTACAGCAAGACCGTTTTTTCACGGGAAGCAACAGTTGATTTCTTAGCGATTCCATCACAAAAAACTGTTAGCATGATGCCTTGTACGTAATTTTATGTTCCATTTTGTGGGCTCACTAACACCTGCTGGGCTGTGCAAACAGCTGTAACCTCATAGCCCAGCATGAACGACACGTGGCCTCCATCACTCCATGCTTTTTCCGTGATGGTGTGGGTGGAGAGCAGAAATTTCCTTTTACTTATTATTTTTTAAGACAAGAACAACATGGATTAAATTAAAATGGTCAAATACAGCAAGAAAAATGTATATCAAGCCGAGCTCCTGGTCACTTACACACGAGCCGAGACGGAACCCGGCAGTGACAGTCGCGGCCGCCACGCCCCACACGAGAAGCGCCGCCGCGCGAGGCATCAGCAGCGCGACCCTGGCCGGGAACGTGACGGTGATCGAGTACGCTCGCGAGCAGCCAGACGGCCAGCTTTGGCCTCCCCATGGCGGCCGCGTCGCCGGCGCCAGCCGCGCGCTCGAACGCGCGGAGGCACCAGAACAGCGTGAGGAGGAGCGCGTGCGACGCGGCGACGAACAGCGCCGAGCCGGCGTCGCCGCCTGCCGACCGTGAAATTCTAAGTTGTGTTTTCTTAATTCATTGCTGCTGTAATCTTTTCGACCGTGAAATACTTAATTCATTGCTGCTGTAATCTTTTCGACCGTGAAATTCTAAGTTGTGTTTTCTTGGAAGATGATGTAGACTTCCGTAGTTAACGGAATAATGGCCTCGTTTTTTTTTAGCTTTTTCATCAGATTTTGGCATTGATTTCTTTCAACAATTACTATTTATTAAGCTAATAAGTCATAGTTGGCCTGTTCTTTTTCTCTGAACCTAGCGGCTTTTAGTTTTTGCTACAATACTTAACTTTTAAATTGAGTATTTTCTCAAGATAGGGTCTACAAGTTAAACGATCTACACGTTAAAAGCCTAACATCTGTACCAACTAAAATCGCAAATGAGTATCTGTTTCTCCGTAATCTGTACTGTAAATAGCAAAAATTTAAAAATTTCAACTAAAAATTATAAGCCGCATCCGTTGCCAAACAGACCCGTAATAATCCACGGTAAAACACTACCAACAAGCAAGCATCGACGAGGTTGCTGGGCGGAGATAAGGGCACAGAATTTCAATAATCTATGGGCTTAGGAGCTACGAGGCCCGGCATTGCTAACCACATGGGCCATTAGACCTATCATGAGTTCGTGCAAATGGTTACAGTGGATGTGACGTTCTTCTCCTTTCGGAATGGTCCCTGCGATGATAGCATACAATGTAGACTTTGCGCCGAAGGAATTCTAGATTTAGACAAAGGAGCTTGCAAACAAGAAAAGTGACGCCAAAGCATCGGCAGATGGAACCAAGTAAGAACACAGAAAGTGGCGCCGACAAAGCCAGAAGAAATTGCCGTTATCCTGCACGGACCGTTCTCATATCCTTTTCTCTGGTGCCTCAGCCTCACGTTGTTAGTGTAGTCTCCAACATGATAGGTAGGTATCCAATTTCTTATCAGAAGATTATGACCGAAACGGGAAAATAGCACTTGCCAAAATGACAACCACCCACCATTGTAAGTTTGCAGCTGAAGAGTGAAACTATGCAAGCGGGCAAAAATGACAGTTTCGATCGACACCCACTTGTCGGAATGTGGTCATGGACCAATCCAGTAAGTAGATTTAATTACAGTAATCCACCAGCGGATACATTACAAGGTCAAGCAAACAAGAAGACACCATTCTTGTATACAGCCAAACAAAACTTCACAGACCCCCACAGCTAAGGTGGCAAGCGGATATGAACCTAAAATGCTGTATATGCATATGTAATGATGCAACCAACAAGGCAACAACCATGTCATACACACAGACCCTCACAGCTAAGTTCGTACCGCAAGCCTTGTCCCCCTCCCTATTTGTCTTCACCAATTTGCCTAGGAAAAATAAGAAAAAACCGTGTAAGGTTTGCCTTGAATGGGTCACTCGATGGAATTTTAAAAGAATTGCAGTAACATGTAGTCTTCAGTAAGTAATTACAGCATCATTAAAGGTGGCAAGCGGAGATCCAGCGGTTGTGAAGTAGGAAGCGAGATCTATATTCAGATCATCGTACATGCTAAGGAATGGATGAGTCTGTGTATCAAAGACAACAGGTAGAAGAGATGGGTCAAGATCAGTGAGCTAGCTTTGCAAATGACGCTTTCAGAAAGATCATAAAGCTGTGAAGCAGAGCAGAGTTTTAGCTTACTGATAGGTCTTGTGCAGATGACCTATCCGCAGCCTTCTTTTGGATGCTGAAAATCCACAAAGGAAATAAATAAACTGGGCATTAGACTTCTTTTGGACACTGATTTTCCATAATAAATCAATTAATATGTCCACAGGTGAGAGAATAACAAAAAAAACTATCAAGAAGTTAGATAATCTCTGCATGTATAATGTACAGAGCAGGGCTTTTGACTTGGGAGTCACAAGATCTCAAGCAAAAGGTAGAAAAGCCTCTATAGGTGGTGCTTGTAACTACGTCCATAATTTAAATTAAAACAAATTACTAATATCGCTCAAGTAACTTTCATTAGCGCGGGGAGCATTGGAGAAGCACATATACCATGCAGAAATGAATGAACAGAATTCCGGTGAAAACTGGTCTGATGGTGCAGAAGGTGGTGGATGGTCGACAACAGCTTCAAGAAGTTCATAAAAGCTATCACAAGGAGGATATGGAAAATTCCCGGTGGCACATTCCAGCATAACTAGGCCCAGGCTCCAGATGTCACTCCTGTAACCATGTTTCTGCCCACTGATTCTTTCTGGCTGTCAAGAACAGAAATTCACTTAGATTCATTGAAACCAAAAAAATAGACAGCAATTCATTCCAAACTGGAAGATACATTTATTTAACTTGAAAAACTTTCACCCACCGCCATGTAATTATATGTGCCAATAAATGTATCTCGCTGTGCAGAAGAACTAGCAATGATGGCACTAACACCAAAGTCTGATATTTTTACTTCGCCCCTATGATTTATTAATATATTCGATGGTTTCAGATCTCGGTGTAGAATGTGCTTCTCATGATGCAAGTACATCAGTCCTTTTAACACCTGCACAAGAAAGGTCCAATTTATAATTAAAAAGGTCCATGTGATGCTAAGGTAACATTCTGATAGCAAAGAAACTATGTGGTCACTTATGCGACATGTCACTGGCCTGCTTACTGATTGCAGCAAGGTAGGGCTCTGGAATGGTTTTAACAGTTTTCAGGAAATCAGCGAGAGAGCCACCGTCCATGTACTCCAAAACAATAGAAATAACACCATTGTCATAAAAACACTGATAGCACACAACAACATATTGGCACTGTGTTGACAAGCTTATTTTCAACTCCTGGGCAATCTGTCTACGTATACTTTCCTGAATATTGAGTTGTATAACCTGCAAACACAATACACCAATGGAGATGAAGACCCTTTGCAATAGATAGGCACACGGTTACACAAAATGAGTACTGGTCGCTTTCGAAGTTACAACTATTAGGTACAGTAAAGAGATAAAAGCTAAATCTCTAGTTTGTGCAGAAATAAGTGGAAGGGGCCATAAATATGAAGCAGCAAAGAATGTATGTTTCAGACTACCTTCAGAGCAAAAAACTGGCCAGTCCATTTGTGGCAAACCAATTGCACGATTCCACTACTACCTTTCCCAATCACTTTGATTGCATCTAGATCATCTACACTCAATTGATGATTATCCAACGGTTCTATAGGAGGAGCCTGGAGAATTGAGTGTTTGAGTATGTCAATCGAAAGGTGTGAACACAAAAGGAAAAATTAACAAATTAGATGAATGAAGAGTACAACAGCGATAACTATATTAGACAATCCTCTCAAACAAATGGTATTAGACAGCATTCTTCCACTATAAGCAAGTGAGCATTCCCATTCAGGAGAAAAACAGCCACTGGATACAGAATATATGATTTTGGAAACCCACTGCATATGCGGATATCTATGGCTAGTATCTATGACATCCCACATGAAAAATCACTACATGTATTCCATTCATCAAAAAGAAAGAAAAGAAAAAAGGCATCATGAGTCATAATGCTACATATTGTTTTCCCTAAATCATTATCCTGATAAAGTAACTAGGGAATAGGAAATGATAAGAATGCTATTGCAGAATTTCTATACCATATCCACATGTTTGCTAAGTACCCTTACATTAACATGAAGAAATCAAGCATAAGCGCCTACCTTATCACTAAACAGCACCCTGATTTCTAGACACATATCAAGTCCAAGTGAAGGACCATGTGAGAAGATCTAGAATAATGTTTTGATGAATTATTGCAAGTTTCGAGAAGTGGTTAAGTATTTTTGCAAAGATCGCACTTTGTTTGGGCTGTTTTCTAGAATTATCAGTAAAATCGGAAGTACATCATGTGTTTATAAGGTAGTACCGACATTGTGAGGGCAGTCATACCGCACGAACAGTAGTTTCGGTCTAAGTTACGATACGTTTTTTTCCAGAAAGGTCCAGTGCAAGGTGCGAAGGTGCGGAATTACCACTTTGGGGAGCAGTAGTACCGCTATGCGGTAGTACCGGCATGTTGCGTGCGGTACTACCGATTTTCACAGAAAGCAGGATTTTGGGTTTTGAGTTGGGGTGACCATGTGGTCATGGTATGGGTGTTGTTGCTTGTGTGCACATGGGTTTATTGTTTGGTCCTAAGTTTAGGACCAGTATTTTTGTTGCATACTTTGTGCACAATGCATTGTATGGATCAATTGTGCCAATTGATGACTTTGTGTATTGTGCGGTGCTACGTGACGGTTTGGTTGTTGTTGTTGGTTGTAGGACTTCGGAGCTAGGTCATGGTGAGACGTAAGAAGATCAGGACTAGGCACAGGGTGGTGCTGAGATCTAGAATGGTCAGAGATACGCCAAAAATGTCTAAGGCTCGTGGGGTTGTTACAAGTCAAGACGACAAGAAACTGGAGCAGGAACTATCGGTGGACATAACAGGCAACGGCAAGGTGGACCGAGACTAGACTCAGGGAGGAGCCGAGGTCCTGTGCGGTCAAGGAAGCCGAATACCATCATACGCAAGGAGAAGCATATGATACGCCAAGTGACTTGGGTCGTTTGCAAGCGAGGACGGTTCGGTGGGGATCCGAACGTGTGAGAAGCTTGGCAGCAAATCATTGAGGCCACACAGAAGATGGAGAAGCATGGGCGATGCTTTGTGGCAAAGGAAATGGAAAATTTCGTGAAGGCAGTAGAGGGGCATTTTGGTAAATTGCCTAATACCGAAAAGTGGCGGTATGTAAAACCGCGGCGTTGACCTAAGTGGTTTAAGTCTTGTATGTGCTAAAAATGTGAAGTGGGTCAAATGTTGATTCACTAATGGGTTAATGGTTGTAAGCCGCTTTGAGCTCTTGGGTTGGAGCCTTGTGTGTATATGTTCTATGATTAGAGTTCTGCTATGCTAAGGGATTAGCTGTAAAAATATTTCTCTCCAAGTGCAATGGACATCCAGACTTTGCCCAAGTGAGTTGTGCCATGAATTCCCTCATGTGCTTTTGGTTTTTTTGTTTGAATTTCTCTTCTCTTGAGCTTTTCTGGTGCCAAGGACGTATAAGAGGTGAAGACGTCTTTTAGAGACAAGATCTCATCCATCTAGGCATGATCTTGAAGAAGTTCTTGAGGAAACCCGGTTTTTTGCTTGATTTTAGCCTCCTCGAGCGATTTCTTGATCCGATGGTTTTTTATTTGATTTTTTCGGTGTTTTAACTTACTGTGACATGTGAAAATACATCTAGACCTATCTTGGTCATCATCCACCCACGGGTAAGTTATATTCACCGATTTTGGTTTTGACTCGGTTTTGGTGCAACCTACAACAAACTGAAAATTGTCTCAACTTTGGCCATGATTTTCATGATCGTTTGTTGAAATAGGTTCACAATACCCAAAAGAATATCCTTGTAAAATTTCATACCATTTGGATCTACGGATCAAAAGTTCTCTCAATTTTGGTTTCTAAAATCAAGCTAAAAATACTATTCATTTACCTGATTTTACTGTAACAGCGGTCAGACCGTCATTAAAGTAGCGGTTAGATCGCCTGGGACCGGTCAAACCGCCATTTCTATGCCAGTTAGACCACCAGGAAGTGGTTGCTTCAAGTTTTTGTGCTCTTGAGCCATTTGTGTTAAGTTTTTGGATGAAAACTCTATGCTGTATAGTTGTGTGAGAATAAAATCTTGAATACTGAGGTAAATTTCGAGTTGGCACTATTCACCCCGTCACCACGTCCATCTGGTCGAACACCAAGCATAACCAGCGCTCAACAACAATTCACTCAAATGTGAATACAGAATCCTGCTCGGTACCTACTAATCCAAGCAAATCCCAATAGCTAGCTATGTCCATCTCACCAACAAAAACCAAGATAACACCCAATCTTGCCGAGTCCAGTCCTACGATTGCCAAAGGCTAGACCCAAACGGGTGAAAAGACGCGATTCTCATCTTTGGTGTGGTTTACCTCGCCTTCTTCGCTCTGCGAGACGATGCGGAGGCCGTCCTTGTTGACGAGCAGATCGCCGTCCTTGAACGTCCCGCTCTGCGTCCTAACGGAGCCCAAAACAAATCCCAACACCACGGAATCAGCACGAGCAACGCATCCAAGAAAACAAGTGTGATTGGAGAGAGAAAGGAAAGAAGAGGGAAATTGGAGATTACAAGAATGTGTCGATGGTGGACCCGTGGGAGGGGAGGGCGAGCTTGCCCGGCTTCCGAGGCGGGGCCATCGGAAGGCGGCGGCGAGGGGGATGAGGTGGTGTCGGGCTCGCTCGCCGGTGCGGATGGGCGGTTGGAGCCTCGGAGTAGGCGCGAAAGGGAGAGCCGTGGACGAACTAGTAGAACATGTGAGAGACGGTTCTGCTGCCGCTAGCCTCCTTTGCCTTTTCTGGATTCGCATTTGCAGGTTCTTTGATCTCAAAGGCTGAGATAATTGGCACTTAGGCACGTGTGTGTTTGGTCAGTGCCTTAGAAAAAAAACATACTGCACACCAGGGTACAGCACATTGCAATGGACACCTAGTTTGGTAAGATTAGGGGTGGCGGGAATTGTCAGTGGCATCGTCCTGTTTTAAATAGTTTTTGATTTTTTATTTTAAAAGTTAATTTTTGAATAGAGTGATATTTTTAAAATAGTTTGTATAAATCATCTGTAAGGGTCACTGCAGGAGTCGATTTGAACAATAACTTCTCAATACGAGTGTCTTTTACTCCATCAATCTCTCTCGCAATTAGTTAAAAACTAAAAAAAACACAGCCAAAAGTTATAACACTTTTGAATAGGGCCTAAGACTGATAGTTGTTATAGTGTATAAGATTCTTTGTAAGGACAGGTGGATTTTTTGGGGCTATGGGTTATGGTTTTTTGTTTAAATTTATGAATTCTGGCTATTCGTAAAAAGGAGTATGAAGAGAGACATTTGCGTGTGATTTTAGCCATATAGATGAATTCAATATAATATCTACTGCAATCAATTTGTAGACTCCGCCTTAAAAAAACATACCGTTTAAAAGCTAGATAATGTAACATAAGCCTAAAGCCTAAAAAAATCCAGTCAGAATCTATACCATCGAAAGGTGGTCTGGATTAGTTGTTCTCCCACATGTGATCATCATCTATTCCACAATTGTCGACCACAGTTGAGCCATTGAAAATTGTTCAAAGTTTACGACGGTGGCACTTGCAAGAAAATAGGAAGAATTGTTTCTTTCCTATTTCTTGAAATAATCCTTCCTATTTTTTTGCAAGAAATGGGAATGATTATTTCACCATGCTAGTATCTCATCCTGATGATCGATTGTCAAAAAAGAAAAAAAATTCTTGACGATCGAACAACACAATGCCAAATAACTTTACTTCCACCAGCTACAGGACGCCTCACTGCCCTGCCAACGAGGGAATGTGATTGCTCTCATGCCAACGACAGGGCTACACCATCCTAATTGGAGGCAGAGGACGGCGCAACACCTACAGAAATCCACGGCGGCATCATGGAAATAGCGTCGACTATTGGGTGGGTATTTTTAGACTTATGGTTTAAATATTTAAATTTTTACTGTTCACAAGAAGTAGCACGTACAAAAAAAATAATCACATATAATTTGGTCGATATAGCTGAACTCAGTACACTTTTTACTATAATATTTATGTTGATCTGTCTTAAAACGTACCGTTTAAAAGTTAGTTACTGTAGTCCATACAAGCATAAATTAATTAAAAGTAGAAAAGAAGTCAGCCAAGAGCTTTAGGCACCCAAAAAGGTTTCCTCCCCTGTGAAAAGCTAATATATATGTCAAATCTACTGAGAAGAAAAGCTCACTAAAAAGTTGGGATTAGCACAAGATTTACAATTTTAGGGGGTGCTTGGGACTGCTCCACTCCATGTTTTTCAGCTTCGCTCTATGTTTTTTAGCTAAATAGGTTCAGCTCCACGCACTCTGTTCGAGGAAAAAAAAGGTGGAGTTGTGAGAGCACCTAAAGGGGTGCTCTATAAATTCTAGGTTTTTTGTGGAGCTGCTCCACGGTAGAATTCGTGGAGCAGAGTTTGTGGAGCAGTCCCAAACACCCCCTTACATACTAATTCCCTGGTTCGACTAACTACTCTTGTTTCCTAAAAAAAAATTCGAGCGTTCAAACGGGGCTAAGACCTGCAACTCCAACCATGGATAAGCTCAACCTGTGCAATACAACCACGTTTACAGGCACAACAGCGAATGACAATGACCTCACGAGCAAAACGTCACTGAGCTACAGTGCGAATCATCGGCGACTGGCCACAGCAAGATACGATCGAATGGCTAACGGACGGGCCGCTCGATAGCCTGAAAGCGTGCCGAGATTTTCTGCAAAACCTGGACGACGTCGCCAATGGGCAAGCTCCGGCGGTTTCCACGGCGAAAGCAACGGTGGGCGCCTGCGACAAGCAGGCACCTCTCGCCACCCCGCGGTGGCCGTTGACCTCTCCTTCGTTCGCGAGTGTTCAGATCCGACAGTGAGATCGATCGCCGGTCCGATGAACCTGACATCTTGAGGCTTTCGTGCAGGATGGTAGAAGACTTGGACGACTTGTCCCAAATTGACAGCTCTGGACTCTGGTAAGTTGCATCAGTTCGACGACAAGATGTCACTCTTCAGCACCACTGCATCACTACAAGTTTCAGGACATTAACCTGAATGTACTGCCTCCGGAGCTGCTCACCACCAGTTTAATGCCCATTATTTCTACCACATCTGACACTAGTGACAATCTGAACATGCGAAAAACGTACAGCGATGTAACGTAAGCATGAGTGGGGATGGGGCAAAGAAAAACACATTCCATGTGTTGGTGTCATACAAAGACTCTTTCTAGCCATCGTCAACTGACAACTGATCATTACAGGTTACAAGCTGATCATAACTTCTTACCTACAATGCCCCAATGTCTGGACTACATTGCTAGCTCGGGGATGATCGAAAATAGCATTCAGTGCCCGCTACGGCGTCTCCTATCATCATGGGCAGCAGGCGGTCGGAAAGGGAACCTTGCAAATTGGATCTTAAGAACCGGGGCGGCAGGCTTCCTCTCATCAAAGCGGTATTCTGCGAAACAACCATGTGGAAGTTCAGTCTGTGCAACCAAGAAACTATTATTCTTACCAGTTGAAACTTGCTATACTTAGCCCTTCGGTGTGTTCTGCAGAAGTTTGCCACTAGAAATATTTACAAAATACGGGTGAACTGTCTGGCTTGTCTTAATAGCTAAAGCTTTTGAAGGAAGATGGTTGGTGCATGGAAGTCTGAAACTCAACATGATGCTAGAGTCTAGAGCTACTGACCTACTGTACATTGTCCAATACTACTAGAAACGAACACAATACATGGATAGCAAGCATATGAAGACAACATTCAGTTTTATATATGGAGTATAGCATGCATGTATATCCCATCCTTGCAAGCTCCTATTCACACTTTATTTAAGAAAGAAGGCATAATATGATTATTCTAATCCAGATAAAATAATGTCTCCACGAGGGGATATATGCTCTCCTATTCACACGTTATTTAAGAAAGAAGGCATATTATGATTATTCTAATCCAGATAAAATAATGCCTCCACTAGAGGATATATGAAGGAATATCAAGTGAAAATATCAATGTAACAAATCAATGGCACTGGAACAAGAACCTTGGAGAGCCTCCATGGCAGTCAATGCACATTTTGCATCACTGAACTCCACAAAGCACAGAACATAAGCCTTGTCACCACTCTGCAAGTAGGAAGCAAAAAGTGAGTAATAAAGTTGGGTTGACTCAAATACTAAAAGAAGAAATAAGGACATTTCACCAGTAATAAAGGGGGTTTGTGATACAAAACAAGGAGAAGAAACTGTTTGTTCATTACCCGAGAAAATGAGGTAATGCCTAAAAAGGAATACAACAGTGTAGCAAACTTGACACAGGGCACTCGTTAGTTGGCTCTCGGGAAAAGATGCTACTAAAGAAAGTCTGGAAACAAACCCTACCTTCAAATATGTTCAATATGTAGACATCAATGTAATTGCTATTAGCATTAATTAGTTTCGTAATATCCTACATCTGTTTGAATATATATGTTTTATTGCAATGGCTGGAAAAATAAATTTCACTGTATAAATATATTCTTAACATAACATGAGTTCTCATATGAATTCGAATGCACATGCACAGAATTGCAAGTGAATGAATAAGTGGTAAAGAACCATCCAACTGTTGTCTTTTACAAGTGAGAAAAAAATGATACATTGAAAAAAGCAAAGCGCATACACGTCTGGGCTCCTTGTGCACTACTCTGAGGTCCTTGAAGCCAACGAAAGGACGGAACAAATCTTCAAGAGAAAGATAAGGCTTGCAAAACTAAACTAACAAGATAAAGAAATATGATGCAAAAGAATACTAAGTAGGAAGGATACGGGCTACTTCTCTCCTTGTGCAATCAGTAGGGAGACCATCAACAAAAAGAATGTTGGATTCATCTTCTAATGGTCCATCAACGTTCAAAAGGGGGCTGGGGCGCTCCACTTCTGGAACACCAGCACTTTTGCCTAGCGAAGAACTTCCCCTTACTAAAGCTGGATCTTCCAAAGGACTAGGTCCCCGTGCCCCAGCTCCAGTAGGCAGTGCACTCAAACCAGCCAAAGCAGGATGGCTCACTCCTGCTGGAACATCCAAACCATAAGCTCTTGAATGTAGTGGTACCTGTAGATCAGAGCAATCTGCTGTGACAAAAACAAAAAGGTATTTACTTTGCTCTTACAAACAAATCCGCTAACAGTCAAGCTGTATTACATCATTTCTAAGAATATCTGATGCTCCGTGCAGAGCAGCAACTCTTGAAGCATAATAAGAGGCCTCAGGTGGAAGATACCCAGGAAAATCACCTTGTGGATCTGCTAATCAAATAAAATTAGCCTATGACAGCAAAAGGCATGTTGGGCATTTCTAATGCGATGAGCCGATGATAAATATCATTTCCAAGTTCCAACCTCAAAAGAAAAAGAAAAACAAAGCAAGAGATAAAACAGAATGCATGTCTCAGTAAGGCATGCATTTATATCAATGCAAACCACACCCTTCTATATTCATCTTCACCATGTATAACTCTGTCAAGAAAGTTATTCAGTTATTCTTATACCTTCAATAATTCAGGTACAGTATATCCAAACCAATGCAACTGCAATGTAGGAGATAGCCACAAATTCGATTCAATAATGGATCCACAGTTGCCACCATGGTATGCTTCACAAATCGCAACTATGCACCATAACCAGATATTTTGCACTTCCTCCAACGATCAATAGTGCTCATGTATATTGTATAGAAAGTAATAGTTGCAATTCGCCTTGACACCCATATAGTTGTTTCTTTGTATAGTAGTTCGATTCAACAATGAGATTTCCATGGGTCAATTGGTTATCACATCACATCACATGACCCCTCACAACAGAAGTGACCAATTCAGGGGAATCCTACATTCTACTTTTTAGCATACCTTATATTCCTTCTACCCCACTTACCAAACTCAAAATAGTAAAATGTTCAGTTGGAATAGTGAATAAATAACCTTTTGTTCTCTGAAATTACCTAACATCAAATTCACAACACTCCATGAGTTGGTACTCAAATTCCCCTTTGCAGTGTGCAGATTAGTACCAATTGAAAATATACAAAAATTTATTCAGACTGAACAAATATGACCAGAACGAACCATCTAAACGGCCCATACAAAGGATCTTCCTTTGTACTTTATAACCCAAAATTGAACCTTGCATGAACTAACACTATGAATCTTTAGAAGTAACATCAGCGAGCTAAGTAGAGGCAAGCCACTAAAACTACCCTCTATTATCCAAGGATTTGTCCACTCGAATCAAAACGCGGAAGGAACCACGTAGAAGAGGCCCGGTTGGCTGGGTCGGAGACGGCGGGGGCGAGCAATACTTACCCCTGTCGTGCGAAGAGGGAGGGGCGTACGCGCGATAGGGATCCGCCATGGGCGGCGGAGAAGGTGGACGGCGGCGCCTGACCGCGACCGTAGTTGGGTAGAAGATGCGGCGGACTCTGCGACCTGGGACCCACGATGCGAGCGGTTTCGTGGGGGGATTTTGGGTTGGTCAGGGTTCTCGGAAGACGGCCCAGGGCCCAGTGTTGACTCCTTACAGAACAAAACTTGGGCCGTAGTGCTACTGTTTAGGGAAGAAACTGCTATAGGCACCAAAATAGTGTATAGCATCATGCAAGAGATTGCCGCATTAGATACAGATAAACATTACCATTCTGAGGCCAGCAGAGGCAGAGCCCTCGCCACAGTGATAATGGCCCTATTCTTAAGCGGGTTTTGGTTTTTCTATAGTAACTAATTTTTAAACGAAATGTCTTTTTAAGATAGGGTTTACTAGTTAATTGTAGTACATACTATACCGACTTCATTTATATCGGTAAAAGCCGCACGTAAATTTCAGTTACTCTGTAATCTCTCACACGAACAACCAAAAGTCATAAACTGCAGCCAAAAGCCACAAGTCGTAGCCACAAAAGAACAGGCCCAATAGCTATAAGATGGGTCTCACAAATCGAGGGCTGTTTTTAATTGCGACTTATGGCTTTTAATGAAATTTTTGAATTTTGATTGTTTATGAGATAGATTACGGAGAGATAGATACTCACTTGCGATTTTGGTTGGTACAGATGTTGGGCTTTTAACGTGTAAATCGTTTAACTTGTAGACCCCATTTTGAGAAAATACTCCGTTTGAAAGTTAGATACTGTAGCAAAAGCCAAAAGCTGTCAGCTTTTGACTTAAAGAACAGGTCCTAAGGCAAGTTACAGCGTACCTCACATATGCATCCGACAAAAGAAGATTTACTTTACACTCGGAGCTACGTGATATTTATTAGAGCAACTCCAGTAGGGTCCCTACTTGAGCCCTCATCCTACTTCTAAGGGCCGAGGGGCAAAAAAACTCACTCAGCAGGGCCCCTACTTGAGCCCTCAAAAGTAGGGGCTCTCAAATCTCCCCCTCAATCCCTCATTCCTAGGGGTCTGGAGGGAGCCCCTACTTTTGATGGCTCAAGTAGGGCCCCTGCTGGAGTGAGTTTTTTTTGCCCCTCGGCCCTCAAAAGTAGGATGAGGATGAGGGTGGGTCCTATGTGTTATCCCCTCTAAGAATGAATTTGAGGGTCCTGTTTTGAGGGCTCCTGCTGGAGTGTAGCCCAAAAAACAGAGCCCTCAAAAGTAGGGAGAGCTCTCAAATAAAAAGTAAGGACCCTGTTTTGAGGGCTACTGCTGGAGTTGCTCTTATAGCTTTATGAAGGCAACGTGGCTTTTTTTGAAACAACAATTCCTACCGATATAATATCTTGCTCCTATATGGATAGCTAAAATGACTGTCTATAGCAATGCATTAGAGATACTCTAGTGATATGTATCCAATCAGAATTCAGAAGATGACACATCACCTGTAGCACACCAGCCACATCCACATAGTAACTTATTTTTCACTTCATATATTGTTTTGTGTAGATACTCGGTTGTGTTGAGTGCAAACAGGAAGCATTACAACTGTTTAAAATTTTATTTTTAAATCTAACAAGAGAAACTATTGTTTTAGAAAAACCAGGCCGTAGAACATCGCATGAATAAACATGATTTATATATGACTACACTCTTGTACATATTATGTCAGATGAAAAGGATGTCAGATGAAAAGGTTAAGTTAAAACAACAGAGACGTATAAACAAATAATCATTATAATACGTGTATGTGTGATTTAATTATGTATTTTGCACACACTTTCCACCATTCACTAATCATCGTTCAACAAATATAGCAGCGGGGAAAATGTGGAAGGAAGGGTGTCTTTGGTTGAGCTTTTAAGAGCTGCTTTTACTTCCAAAAAGCCAAAAGCCAACAAAATGGGTGGAAACCAGAAGTTGGTTTTTCAGAAGCAGCTACTTTTGGGTAGTACAGTTTTGAAAGCACATTGGACCCTACTTTTGGCTTTCTGCTTTTTGAAATGGTGAAAATAGAGAGCTGTTTCACAGTTGTTTCAAGGAAAATAGAGATAGGAGGTAAGTTTTATATTTGTTTGAACCAAACAACTTACAGTTTTCCACACCCACAACCTCATGTGAGCTTTTTCACAACCCACACTCACAAAGACTTTTTCGAAGTCACAGCTCAACCAAACACACCCGAAAAGTTTAATAACTTTTTACTTTTTAGAATTAAAAGTTACAGTACAATAGCCATTCCAAAAATATCTATTAAAAGTACTACTTTGCACAAAACAATTAATCTTTATCGTAACATTCTGTAGATAGGTAATATTTATTGAGAAGAATCTCATAGAAAACAGTATGACTTTAGGCCCCCTCTGATTCAAAGGATTCGTGGAGGAAAAATACAGGATTTAGGAATCCAAAGGATTGGCTACTGTTCATGTATTTGATTTGTAGGAACCACGTCAAGAAATTTTAGAGGAATACTATTCATTCTCCATGGTTTCATAGGAATTTTCTATGAAAAATTCATCCGCCCCAACCTCTTTGTTGAATTCCTGTGCATGAAGAACGAAAGAGCAGACACGTGAGAAACTCACTGGGCACCGCTTTGCTCTACACCTCCACCGTCTTTGCTGGAGCCGTCGTTGCGCCAAAGTTGAAGAATGCCACTGCCACACCACGAATTTGGTTTGCCAACCTTCACTCTAGCTCCTGCCGCCATTCTTCGTCCAAGTTGGCGCCACCGGCCTGTCAGCTTTCGCCATTACGCTCGCCACTCCCGCTCGAGATGGTGCCATCGGACTTCACCCTCGTTCCTGTTGTAGACGGCCAGCCTGGCCGCTGGCCTTCGCCCTCGCTCTTTCCATCGCCGCCCGAGCTAGTGTTGACATCTTTGCCCTCGCTCTCTCCATTGCTGCTCAGTTGTTCTTATGTGGATGAGAATGAGTGAACAACAGGAGGGGTGGGATAAAAACGACAATGTTTGTTGAGTTAAATCAGTGTAGGGATGAGTGGGGCTACCTGTAAGTGGCTAGCTAATTAGTTTTATCTTATAGTGTTAGTTAAATCGGTGCAATAATTTCTTGTAGTTATGCTAAAAGTAAATGAGATTACTATTCGCTCTAAAATTCTTGTATTTTTCTTCCTGCTACAAACCAAACACCGAATCCTATATAAGATTCCTGTGTTTTCTAATTATTTATTTTGCATGTACATTCCTATCCTATTTCTACATTTTTTATATTTGTACATTTTGAGAATCCTGTGAGCCCTTAATCGGAATCTATGAAAATTCTTACAGTCGAAATTGGGCTGCCCATGGGAAACGGACAGCCGGTGGAAAGAAATCGCCTTCCTTCCCCTGCAATCTTTCAGTCGTTTGGTAATTGGTACGAAACCTCGCTACACTACCTGGCAACGCCTTCCCCGTCGCTCGCCGCCGCGCCTACGCCGTCCGCCGCTTCCAACCGAGCTGCGGCCGCCACCACTACGCCGCCCAGCCACCGCAGCACCCCAATCCCTCCGCCGCCAACCTCCTACTCCCCAACCCCTCCGCGTGGACGGCCACAAAAACCACCTCGTACCCACCAAGGCAACCCTTCCCCGCGGCTGCCTTCACCGGAACCGAGGGACCCGATCGTGGCGAGGGGAATGGATCGGTGGCCGAAATCAAGGTCCTTGCGGCCGCGGCGGTGACCGCGCGCCGCCCCTCGGCCGTGCGGAGGTACCCTCCGGGCTGCGGCAGAGGCGTTGCCGTCTCCAAACCAGGGGCACTGGTGGGTGAGGGCGACGCCGACGCAGGTAAGCCACATGCAGCAGTGTGCAACGGTGAGGCGAAGGCAATTGCTGGTGATCAGAAGGTGGTGCTGCGTGAGAGTACTCTTGATCATGAGGGTTCCAACACTAATGGCGTGGAAAGTGGAGGAGATGGTAGTGGTGGTGCGCAGGAGGAAGGTGGTGTGCGGCCTTGGATAGTGACCGGGCTCATGCTGGCACCGTTCCTGCCGTGGCCGCAGCATGGGAGGAGGTCGCTTCGGCGGAAGCTGTTGTGAAGCATGTGTCAATCGCTGTGCTTGGGCTTTGCTAAACAAGATACATGGGGTTGGGCCATTTTGAGACTGTATATGCCTTGGTGGATGATGATCACGACGACAGTGAAAGACTTGCTCATTTACCCGGGCATCAGATGGTTTGGTAATTTTCCTATGCCGATGGTCAACATTTCAGATCCTAATTACTGATAGATGAGCTGCTGTTTCATGCCAAACCTAGTTAGCCGAGCAATTAGTCAGACAATAGCGGAATCTAGGTGTTGGAGGAAGGTCTCATACCATGTGCTGCTGTAGTTTTGCAGATACCAGTAAACATTGCAGGCTTAAACAGTTAAACTGCTCAGTAAAGCACCCTTTCGTGTTTAGCTTTCTGTTTTCGCCTGCTTGGCATTATCTTCTTATTTTGTTAAACTGCTCCCAATTATTCTTTTGGATGCATAATTAGGAGCATCTCCTCACTCATAATAATACGTATTGGTGACACAAGCTTGTGCTAGGTTCTTTTGGGCTGTGACTTTTGACATATGTCTTTTGAATTTTGACTATTCGGGATAAAGATTACGAAAAAAGAGACAGTTGCATGTGATTTTGGTAGGTACAATTGAAGTCGGTACAATATCTACTACAATCAACTTGTAGACTCCGCCTTAAAAAGATACACCATTTAAAAGCTAGTACAATAGTAAAGTATAAAAGCCAAAAGCAAGAGCCCTGCCGATCCTGTAGACTATTTTGTTACCTGCTAGCTTACTGAACCTTACAGGTGCATGACAGCATGAGTAGATACTCTTGTACTTCCGATTAGAATTTCAGAGCATTTCAATGATGACTTGGACAATTGAATGATGTTACTGATAATGCATTGTTTGATAAGGATATCTTTGTTCTTGTATGTTTCATGATGTTAGTTGCACTGTCACTGTTTCCATAACTGTTATGTCCTTCGTATTCAATAGTTAATGAAGCTATAAGACTATATGGTGACAACTCTATAAGAGTGAAGAGTATTTGATATTTCTTATGCCTTATTTTTGTTGTTTGAGTTTGATTTTAAGCATTTACTTTTTGAGTTGTTGCTGTCTGAAGCTGACGATCATACCGGCAAGGGTACCACAGTATGATCGGTTGAAGCGGTAGTACCAACCTGTGGTTGTCGGTAGCTATTTTTTAGAGGAGGTTTTTTAGAGTTTCTGTGCTGAGACCTAATGCGGTAGTACTGACATTATAATCACAGTATGACTGGGGTCTAGCGGTCTGATCGGCCTTGGCAAGGCGGTCTAGCTGGTGTGGAATTAACTATTTGACTGGCATGGGTGCCACGGTCAGACCTATCCTTGTGGTACCGAGTTGGTTTTGGTGGTGTTAGTCACGGTGAGAGTCCATGCAAGTGTTAGTCATGAGGGGTCCATGCATGTGTGAGTCATGATGTGTCTATATATATCTTTAGCTAATTAAGAGTCAAGTGTATGTTATTTGTGTTTAGATCGATTGCTTTGTTTTTTGGTGTGCAGATGTTTTGATGATTGATGTGGCTAGCGGTAAGACCGAGGTTACAGAAGGGGTCATGAGGCCATAGCGTGTTGCGTAAGTCTAGTTGGAGCGACATCTTAAGCTGAGAAGCACGGGAGAAAGATAATGGTCACAAAGATGCAATATGTGCATGTGATGTGCCAATTGGTCTTGCGCGTTTCAAGTGACGACGTTCCTCGGAATAGACATACGATCTTGGTGGCAAGCATTGGGTATCACAGACTATGGTGCGATGTTGGTATGCCATGTGATTTGGACATTTCAAGTGGTGACGGCCTTGGTGCAGGCGTACGATCTTAACAACAAGTCATGGGCATTGCATCGTTTGTGAAGACCGGTGGATGGTAATTTGGGAAATTGTCCAATACCGGATGGAGTGGCTGTTTGCAAAATCGTGATGCTAGTCTAAGTGATTTAGGTCACATCTTTGTGGTTAGAATGTCTTATCGAGCTTATGGAGCCTTTGGAAAGTCGCGCTTTAAAATGTGCGTAAGTGTGTGAGAGTGTAAAATCCGTTTGTGTGTGGGTTACCGGGTTTCCTCATATGTAAGTGGTGTGATCCATTAAGGAGTTACTGGTTTGGTGTGAAATGGTAGCCTCTACTATACGAGCCTTGTGTTGAGTTGAGTTATATGGGACTTGGGACTTGAGAGTTGGAGAGATTAGGGTTAAGGTTTTCTTGTATTGAAGCCTTATGTATGTGTCCTCTAGGCTTAGAGTTTTGCTATCTTGAGGGATTAGCTGTAATACATTATTCTTCAAGTGAAATGAACATCTAAAGCTTGCCTAAATGAGTTGTGCCATGGATCTCCCCTTGTATTTTTTATTTCCTTACTTTTTTGTTTGGATTTTTCCTTTTCTTGATCATTTCTGATGCCAAGGACATGTAAAAGGTGAAGATATCTTTTGAAGATAAAGATCTCATCCATCTAGGTATGATTTAGACGAAGTTCTTAAGTTTGCTTGGTTTTCCTTAAGAGAGAGGTGATATGGAGGTTTTGTTCTTGTGGGTGATTTGAATCGAATTTGTGCTGTGATTTAGCTTGTTATGACATGTGAAAACCTATCCAAGGTCATTTAGATCATCTAGGACTCACGAGTAAGAGCAGATCGTGATTTTATGTTTTTTTGCCTGGTTTTGGTGTTCCCTTCACTCAAATGGAAAAATATCTGAACTTTTGCAACAATTCTCTCGATCGTTAATTGGAATAGATTTTAATATCCTAATGAAAGTGCATACTAAGTTTCAAGTCATTTGGACCAACGGATCAAAACTTCTATCGATATTGAAATCGTGCCGATTTTACTTTTCCTGTGCTGATCTTAATATCCATGTGTTGATTTTACTGTAGTTGTATTATCGAAGTTATTGTAACGTTACTGCCAGTTTTGCATAGTTTCGTTTGAGTCTTTTCATGCGGGTGATTGGTATCTGAACTTTATAATTTTTCATAGCTATTGGAATGAAGAACTTAGAGTCATGTTTCTGATTTGAGAAAAGATTTGAAAAAATCTTGTAATCTTGTTGGTTCCTATTCACCCCTCTCTAGTCGTCATCCTCGGTCTTACGGAAACTCACCCTCGTAGGAACCCAGTGGTTTTCACTGAAGGAATGGCAACAATTACTGAAACATTACCACATTGCTCCATATCTCATTCTATGATGAACAATCTATTCTGAGTTTTCTTATTTTTTGTTGTTATGCTATTAAATGTACATATACTGTTCGAAAGAATCTGAAAAGGCTGTCTTGCTGTTGAAATTTGAATACACTGACGATGACATCCAACTGATTTTGCTGCTAATTAAACGCTGCGATGTAGCTTTCAAATGTTGTTGTCCCATATAGGATGAAAGCCACAGTTGAATTTATACTTGTTTCTGTTATACCTCATAATCCTCTTTTGCATGTTGCCTCTGTATTTACACGTCTCAACTCTGAATAAGCTTAGATATCTCATGTCTGGCCTTTGTTGCCCATGCAATGCTCCATGGCTTCCTGTAATAAAAGAATTGGTAAACTAGATATACAATGGAATGTATTTGATTCTTTTCACAGTTCATCATGGAACGCTAGTTCAGCACTCTTTAGCTTTTGTGCATGGTTCGTGTAAGGCATGTATATATCTGATCTTTGTTGCCCACGTGACACCCCATGGCTCCCTAGAATTAAAATTGGGTGAACTAAATACACAATGTAATGTATTCAATTCTTTTCTTAGTTCATCATGGAATGCTAGTTCAACACTCTTTAGCTTCTGTGTATAGTTTGTGTAATTGTCTCCAAAACTAGAGTGCTTTTGTTCCTTCTATGAAGCAGCAGAATTCAAAGTATGTCATATGTTGATGGAGCTTGGATATGATATATCTGTCCAGTTCCATTCAAACACTGGAGACAAGAGAAAGCTACCTTACTGTTCTTGCATTCATTAGTAACCTTCTACATGCCATCTTCCCATGACTTTTTAAGACTATATTCCCGTGATTTCAGCAGTGTAAAAGGTGGATGAAAATTTACATGTCTAAATAAACTTGACCATAATCCTGATTCAAATTCAGATCTGCCTGTTGAAATTTTGTGCTGTGACGTTTTATCTATATAACATCTACTGACCTTATGTATAAAAGTGAGCAAAAGCTTGCGTACTTGCTGAGATCCTTTACACCTTTCGATAATGTTGGTGCCTTTCTTTGGGGTTGTGCTTGCGACTTGCAACACCATGGTTCATATGAGCTAGGGCAGTCAACATTGATGTTAAGCTCATGGAAGATGTGTTGATAATCAAATTTGGCTTGACAATCATCGTAAAGCCGAAAGCAAGTTAACAAGGAAACGCCGTGCAGATATCATGGTCGTGAGTAGTTACGATCACGGCAAAGCAAGTCGGAAGCCGGCTGGGCCGATTACGACCACGTTGGCTGTGGTCGAAGGCAGCTACGACCACGATTGGCGGTCGCTGGGTGGTTTTACGACCACGTTGCAGCATTTACGACCTTGTCATCACTAATCGGAAACCGGCTGGACCGATTACGACCACGTTGGTCGTGGTCGGCGCGTTACGACCACGTTGGCGGTCGCCGGGTGGTTTTACGACCACGTTGCAGCATTTACGACCATTAATCGGAAGCCGGCTGGACCGATTACGACCACGTTGGCCGTGGTCGAAGGCGGTTACGACCACGTTGGCATGGTCAAAAGTGGCTCAACCATTTTGGATCGGACGCTTTCTACGACCACGATTGGCCATGATCGAAGCTCGGTTCACGACGATGACATCAAGGTTGATAGTCGGCGATTGAACTTACGACCACGGTGGGGTCTCGACCATGGTGGAGTATACGACTACGTTGGAGTCTCACGACCACGTCGGAGGTTACGACCACGGCGGAGTCTACGACCACGTTGGAGGCTACGACCACGATGGGGTCTACGACGCGTTGGAGTATATGACCACGTAGAAGCCCACGATCGCATTGAAGGCTACGACCATACTAAAGGTGGTCGCAAGGAGTTCGATCACGATTTGGAAACTCGGCGGATATAACGAAAGCGGTTAAAAATTTGGGAATACTGAATCGTTATGGGAAGTTATCTGCGGAGGATTCGACAATGAGAAGCAAAGAAGAGAAAGAAATCGGGCTCATTAGCGGATGTGATTAATTTGTTTTACTTGCCATAAATCTTGATTTGATGCCGATTTTATTTTCCATAGACCAGGCACCTATAAATATGAAGGGTAAGGCCGATTGCAGAAGGATCATCAGACAATCGATACAACATTATTTTCGTACCTTTGTTTTTCTTAGTCTTTAGATTAAAGTAGTTCTTGTTTCTCCATCAATTACCTTGTTGACGTACGGATCAATTTCGTGCGGCAACAAAATTGGCGACTCCCCTGGGGACTCGATTTCTAATCGGTTCTTCTTCTCCATTGAAATCAATCTACTCGGCCGAAAGATCGATTTCTTCATCTCGCCGGTGAATCAATCTGCTAATCGGCTAAGAGCCGATTGCATCCTTCTCGGCGATCGCTTGCTTCGCACGTAGCAACCGAAGGCAGCAACGTAGCAGCAGAGGTGCAATATCACACGCGATCTACAAGGGACCTAGTCAGAGCTTGAGACCATGGTGTCAAACGGTTCTGAGGTAGATCCCAACAACGTCATTACGCCCACGTTTGACGAGCCGGAAGAACATCGTGAGGAGATCGGCGACGCAAGTTAGAGTATGAGAAGACGATGTTGGCGTGTTTCCGAAAGACAAGACAAGGCATTATTATGAAAGAAACCGCATCGCCATCTGTCTCCACCAACCACGAGGTAAAAACACTGTAAGTAAAATCTCTCCTTCTTATGAAGATATTGCTCATATGATTAATCAAACTGTTGGTGTTGCTATGGATAATGTTTTGACTAATCGTATTAGAGCCGTGATGTTGCAAGTTCAGGATGAACACAATAAAAACAACCTATGACGAGTGATGCTAGTGCTTTAAATTTTCGTCATTCGTAGAACAAGAAACTTTGCCACATGGTTCATCTGCATTTATTACACAATTTGGTGCACCGAAACCACGCTTTATTGAGTGACACTCATGGTGGCGAAACCACATGCCTACTTCGCCAATATTGCTACGTCATCGTTTGTCACAACTAATGCGTTCGTCTCACTCAATTACGGCGAGTTGCTGAAAATTTAACGGAATGCATGCACCTCCATATCAAATCAGAGCATACAGTATACCTCCAATACCACCACGGGATCGGGAATACCATATGGGCCAACACCGAAGCTTATTTTAATCCTCCCGTGCTTAATATTCCCTATCCACACCCCAAATTTGTGACATGCCACAACCTAATGCTTTTAGGCCACGACCCGACTAATGTGGCGAATAATCGCCTATGGTGAGCCATTTGTTAGGCATGAAAATATCGAGAGCAAGTAGCTAACATATTCGAGAAACGTTTGGGGTAGAGCCTAAGTGTAGAATGCGTACTTATCAAAAGCCGTATCTCGATTTCTATGATACGGTTCCATATCCCCGTGGATTGAGTACTGATTTTATTAAATTTACAGGGGATGATGGCAGAACCACTTTAGAGCATGTTAGTCAATTTATTGCACAATGCGGTGAAGCCAGTGCTAGTGATGCTTTAAAATTAAGATTGTTTCCTTTGTCATTGTCTAGTACTGCGTTCACTTGGTTCACATCTCTTGCACCTAATTCTATTCATTCATGGCCGAGTTAGAACAAAAATTTCATGAGTATTTTTATACGGGAGATACTGAATTTAGATTATCACACTTGACATCGGTTAGGCGAAATATAATGAACTCATTGCTGAATATATCGGAGATTTAGAGATACAAGAAACCGATGCTTTAATCTAGTAATATCGATAAGGATCTTCTTGAGTTAGCCTATTCAGGTTGCTTTCACATTTGAAGGAAAAACTAGAAGGGCAGGATTTCTTAGATGTGAGTCAAGTGTTGCAAAGGGCTCGTTCAAGAAAGCCGGGCTAGAGAATCTAAAAATTTCCATAGGACCAATGAAAAACATAAAACAAACCATCATGTTAATTTAGTAGAACATGACTCCACGTCATCTGATGATGAGAGTGTGGATATGTGTGTAGCCGAATGGGCATGGGATTCAAAATCTAAACCATTCGTTTGCTCTGCTTTGAGGCCGGTTCTACAAAAAAATCGGCATGAAGACATAAAATATACTTTTGATACTGCTAAATGTGATAGGATTTTTGATTATTTGTTGCAAGAGAAACAAATAAAATTGCCGCTGGACATGTCATACCACCTCTGAAGAATTAAAAGACGTGCATATTGTAAATGGCATAATTCTTATTCTCATGCTACTAACGATCGCAATATTTTTCGTCGACAGTTCAATCGCCATAAACGAAGGACGATTGAAGTTTCTTGAGAGCTCAAAAATGCGTTAGACACTCAACCTTTTCCAGTCAATGTGATTGATTTCAAAAATAAGAAGGTGCTAGTTCGCCATCACAGCCGAATCAACGATAGGAAAAATGTGATGATTGGTGAGGATAGTAGTGAATCTACGAGAAGAAAGTAGAGGTGTGGTTAGAAACCCAAATTGAAAATACTCCTCAAGGCCATGAGTCCATCAAAATTACAGAGGTTCTGCAACTCCTAGGGTGCATGAGAATGGGAGGACAAGGATGATAAAACCAAAAGCCGGAAGTGGGTCGTTGGAAAATTAATGAGGAAAGAATAGGACAAACAAATGGGTTGAGAGACCGAAGCCCACATTTAAAGAGCTTCTGGCCAAATATGAAGATGGTAAGACCGGCCAAAGCAGTTTTAGTCGGCCCTATAATTTGAAGCGACCAAGATCTCCTCCAAGGCAAGAGTTCGGTGGTTGGAATCACCGATGGGAAAATTTCCCTGCAGCCGCACCACATCCTATGCCTAGGCCGCTATTGCTGTGCCATGGGGTCCTCCTCACAGTGGTTTTCTCCTTGTCCACCATGGGGTTTTTGCGGTCCATGGATACCACCAACTCCAATGTTTTTTGAGCCATTTCATCCAGGATGGGAAATGCCAAGAAGGCCGGTGTTTGACAGGCTGTCATGGCCTAGAAATGACCGATTTAATAAAAATAATCGGTTTTGTGAGCAGAGAGATGATAAATCTCCAAGAAGAATTTACCGCATCAAAGAAGGAAGTGAAACGAGTAAAAATTCAGAGGTGAATAATGCTGCACCGATGAACAGTACCGTGGACAGTGCCGAAAATAGTGTGGTTGCTCCTGAAAATAAAGAGAAGATTCCATTGTTAGCGGTGTGGAACAGCAGCCGGATGGTGTCCACCGGGGCTCTCACATTCACAAAAAAGGAGGTTGCAGCGGCTCCGTAGAGAAGAATTGAGAGAGGCTCAGGCTGAAGAAATGAGGGATGATTTATTCAATGAAATCAAGCCTATGATACCTACTAAGAAAGAATGGAGGCTGAAGAAAATTGAAGAGTCAGTGCAGACAAATAGTGATGATGAGCATGATTTGTTAGATTATGAGGGTCTCCACTAGTTAAAGATGGCTCTCCACTTCCTAAGGTATGGATATTAATATGGTTTTACACTACCTTCTGAATTTCGAGCTATTGATGAGGAGGTTGCACAATTGTGTCTCGGCCCCAAAGAAGCTATCTTTGAAAAACCCGATGAATCGTGTCGACACTTGAAACCGTTATATGTTAAGGGCATATTAACTAAGGCCGATTTCTAGGATGCTTGTAGATGGTGGAGCTACTGTAAATTTAATGCCATATTCAGTTTTTAAGAAATTAGGCAAAGAGGACAGTGAGCTTATGAAGACTAATTTGACGCTTAATGGATTTACCGGCGAGCCAAGCAAGCCAAAGGCGTCATCTCAATGGAGCTTCTTGTTGGGAGCAAAACTTTACTGCAGCTTTCTTTGTCGTCGATGTGCAAGGTAATTATAGTGTTTTATTGGGTCGTGACTGGATTCATGCTAATCGTTGCATTCCTTCCACCTTGCATCAAACTTTAGTACAGTGGGTAGATGATGATATAGAAGTCATTCAAGCAGACACATCGGCTTATGTTGCTTTGGCGATGCTTGGTGATTGGCGACATGGTAATATTCGGTGTTTAACGGGCATAGATCTTTCGATTATGACTATGTTAGTGTTACTAAGGATGGTTTTGTACACAGAATGCAGCAGTAGGCTTGTGCACGGCTTAGCAATATGATGTTATAAATGGATAAGGAGCATAGTTTGGATTGGTTGGCGAGCGAGCGAGCATTATCGGTCAAGTAAGAACGATATGTGTGAAGCTATTGATGATTTTGATGAAGTAGAAAAATTAGGATATGGTTTTACATCGGCTGATTCATTAGAGGAAGTGGACATAGGTAGTGGTGATATTCCTAGGCCGACATTTGTGAATAAAAACATGGCGAATGACTGCAAAGCCAAAATGATTGAGTTGCTTAGAAATTATGTTGATTGCTTTGCATGGGAGTACCACGAAATGCCAGGCCTTAGCCGAGAGCTAGTAGAGCATCGGTTGCCCATTAAATCTGGTTTTAGGCCTCACAAACAGCCACCTAGAAGGTTTAATCCTAATATGTATGATTGTATTAAAGAGGAAATAGACCGGTTATTGAGAGCTGGTTTTATTAGGCCATGTAGATATGCCGAGTGGATATCCAACATTGTGCCAGTTGAGAAGAAGAGTAGTGGCAAATTACGCATTTGCGTTGATTTTAGAGATTTGAATAAAGCTACTCCAAAAGATGAATATCCCATGCCTATAGCCGACATGTTGATTAATAATGCTTCGGGACATAGAGTTGTTAGCTTTTAGATGGCAATGCTGGTTATAATCAAATTTTATGGCGAAGAAGATATGTCTAAAACGGCCTTTAGGTGTCCTGGTTTTGTAGGATTATTTGAGTGGGTTGTCATGACATTTGGTTTAAAAATGCCGCGCTACGTATCGTGAGCTATGAATTTAATTTTCATGACTTACTCGGTATCATACTAGAAATATATATTGATGATGTAGTAGTTAAATCGGATAACGTGGATCATCATTTGGCCGATTTGACATTAGTATTTGAAAGGATGCGTCGGTATGGTTTAAAAATGAATCCACTCAAATGCGCTTTTGGCGTGTCACTGGAAAGTTTCTAGGATTCCTCATACATCGAGGGGAATAGAGATAGATCTGCTAGATTAGAGGCCATTCAAAGAATAAAGGCGCGAGAATGTAAAAGAGACGTGCAAAAATTCTTAGGAAAAATAAACTATTTGAGAAGATTTATATCTAACCTGTCTAGGAAAATTGACGATTTACACCCATACTTCGGTTAAAGAAGGAAACCGAATTTACTTGAAGGCGAACAACAGAGAGCCTTTGATGAAATTAAGAAGTATTTGTCTACTCCTCTGCTTTGAGGGCGCCTAAAGCCGGACGCGTTTCGGCTATATATTGCTTGCGGAAGATGGTGTTATTGGTTCGTATTACGCAGGAGGTAGAAGGCAAAGAATTTGTTATCACTTATTTGAGCCGACGTCTTCGGGAGCAGAGACAAGGTATGTATTTATTGAAAAATTGTGTTTATCCTTGTATTATGCTTGTACCCGTTTAAGGCATTATTTATTGTCCAAGACTTGTGTGGTAACTTGTCGGATCGATGTTATTAAGTATATGTTGCAACAAATAGATTTTAAGTGGTAGAATCGGAAAATGGGCTTATGCATTGGTAGAATATGATTTGGCTTATGAATCTCTAAAATCCATGAAAGGCCAAATTGTAGCAAATTTTATTGTAGATCATAGAGTTGATAATGGTATGGAGTGGTTAGTTATTTGTCTGTATCTCCATGGAAGCTATATTTTGATGGCTCGGCACAAAAGAAGGACAGGTGTTGGTATTGTCTTAATTTCACCTAGAGGTGCTATTTTTGAAACATCGGTCCGTTTGGAATATTTTTGTACTAATAATCAAGCCGAGTATGAAGCACTTTTATTAGGATTGCAAATTTTAGAATCCATGGAAGTAAAAATATAGAAGCTTTTGGTGACTCGTTATTAGTTGTGCAAAGAAGTTTCGAATTTATCGGTGCCTTGATGGTTCATTGAATAGATATTTAGAAAAGTGTTTAGAGATCGTATCAAACCTAGATGATTTTACTATCAGTCATATATCTAGAGGAGATAATTTTAGAGCTAATGATCTTGCGCAACAAGCATCCGTTATCATGTTAGTAGAGGCAAGCTATTTGTGATAGAAAACCGATGCACAAAAATGTTCCTGTTATATGGCGAACAAAGAAGGCAAAGAGTTCGGATGTTTTAGAAACGCAAATATGGCTGAATTCAATGACTGGAGAAAACCTTTACTTAGTTATTTAGAAAATCCCAGTAAATCTGTAGATAGAAAAATTCGGCGACAGGCTTTAAAGTATACATTGCTTGATGGAGAATTATATCGCCGAACTGTAGAAGGATTGCTTTTAAAGTGTTTAAGTTCAGACCAATCTAAAATTGCTATGGGTGAGGTACATGAAGGTATTTGTGGCACACATCAGTCGGCCCATAAGATGAAATGGTTGTTGAGACGAGCTGGTTTTTATTGGCCGACTATGTTAGAAGATTGTTTTAAATATTATAAAGGTTGTGAGTCCTGTCAAAAATTTGGTGATATACAATTGGCACCAGCTGCCGTGTTGCACCCTATTATTAAACCATGGCCGTTTCGTGGGTGGGGTTTAGATTTTATCGGCCAGATATGCCCTGCATCTTCTAAAGGTCATCGTTTTGTTTTAGTAGCTACAGATTATTTTACAAAATGGACAGAAGCTGTTCCTCTTAAAAATATGACACATAAAGAAGTAATTTATTTTATCTTGGTGCATATTATTCATAGATTCGACATACCACGACTTTAACGACTGATCAAGGGTCGTCTTTCGTGTCTCATCAAGTACGTGAGTTTGCCGAATCATTGAAAATTAAATTACTTAATTCTTCACCATACTATGCTCAGGCTAATGGGCAAGCCGAGTCTAGTAATAAGATTTTAATTAAACTTATCAAAAAGAAAATAGAAGAATATCCTAAGAGATGGCATGAGGTTCTGTCTGAGGCATTATGGGCTCATCGTATATCTAAGCATGGTGCTACAAAAGTAACACCATATGAGTTAGTATATGGGCAGGAGGCCGTTTTACCAGTTGAGGTGAATCTGGACGCTCTTAGGTTGGCCAGGCAAAATGATTTGTCGTGTGGATTATCATGACTTAATGATGGATAGAATAGACGGTTACTGGATGAGAGGATAAAAGCTTTGAGAGAAATTGAGAAAGACAAATTAAGAGTAGCTAAGGCCTATAATAAGAAGGTAAAGAAAAAATCGTTTCAAATTGGAGATTTAGTATGGAAGACGATTTTACCTATTGGGTCAAAGGATAATAAGTTTGGAAAATGGTCTCCAAATTGGGATGGTCCGTATAAAGTTATAGAAATTGTTCTTGGAAATAGTTATTTTGTGCAAAATTTGCATGGAGAAAGGTTGCCTAGAGCACTTAATGGAAAATATTTAAAAGGTACTATCCAAGTGTGTGGCAAAATGCATGAGAAAATATGGCGGTGTTTGCAGTCATCGTCCCGAGAAATATTATTTATGGTGATACTGCTTATCGCCCTTAGACTTTATAACATGGCCGATAATAAATTATCGCCTTAGACATATAAACATGGCCAATGGATGTGTTGACATTGGCCTTGTTGGTCGAGCAGTAATTCTTATTTTTGGCACACAAGTGTTGCCAAAAACAGGGGCATGTGTTGATAATCAAATTTGGCTTGACAATCATCGTAAAGCGAAAGCAAGTTAACAAGGAAACGCCGTGCAGATATCATGGTCGTGAGTAGTTACGATCACGGCAAAGCAAGTCGGAGCCGGTGGGCGATTACGACCACGTTGGTCGTGGTCGGCGGCTACGACCACGATTGGCGGTCGTTGGGTGGTTTACGACCACGCTTGCAGCATTTACGACCTTGTCATCACTAATCGGAACCGGCCGACCGACACGACCACGTTGGTCGTGGTCGGCGATTCACGACCACGTTGGCGGTCGCCGGTGGTTTTACGACCACGTTGCAGCATTTACGACCATTAATCGGAAGTCGGCCGACCGACACGACCACGCTGGCCGTGGTCGAAGCGGTTACGACCACGCTGGCATGGTCAAAAGTGGCTCAACCATTTTGGATCGGACGCTACGACCACGATTGGCCATGATCAGAAGCCTGGTTCACAGACGATGACATCAAGGTTGATAGTCGGCAGTTGAACTTACGACCACGGTGGGGTCTACGACCATGGTGGAGTATACGACCACGTTGGAGTCTACGACCACGTCGGAGGTTACGACCACGACGGAGTCTACGACCACGTTGGAGGCTACGACCACGGTGGGGTCTACGACCACGTTGGGGTCTACGACCGCGTTGGAGTATATGACCACGTAGAAGCCCACGACTGCATTGAAGGCTACGACCATACTAAAGGTGGTCGCAAGGAGTTCGATCACGATTTGGAAACTCTGACAGATATAACGAGAAAGCGGTTAAAAATTTGGGAATACTGAATCGTTATGGGAAGTTATCTGCAGAGGATTCGACAGCGGAGAAGCAAAGAAGAGAAAGAAATCGGGCTCATTAGCGGATGTGATTAATTTGTTTTTACTTGCCATAAATCTTGATTTGATGCCGATTTTATTTGCCATAGACCAGGCACCCTATAAATATGAAGGGTAAGGCCGATTGCAGAAGGATCATCAGACAATTGATACAACATTATTTTTGTACCTTTGTTTTTCTTAGTCTTTAGATTAAAGTAGTTCTTGTTTCTCCATCAATTACCTTGTTGACGTACGGATCAATTTCGTGCGGCAACAGAAGATGGTCCTTCCTTTATATATCCTTGGAATGGTAAGTTCACTGTTCAATCTGTAGCCTTTTGATTTAAATTATAGTATAAGAAAAAGTTCATATAACACCCCCAACTTTACTTTAAAGTCCGTCCAATACCTTGAACTATGAAACTAAATATTGGAATCGCCGAACTTTGCAATTCAGTTCAAATAACACCATGACTCGGTTTCACATAGTGGTATTACCCACATGCTACGATTAGTGAGCGATTTTTGCACATAGGATGACACGCTGGTCAAGTTTATGTGAATGGCAGATGGGGCCCACAAGGACTTCTCCCTCAAATCGAAATAGACAAGGAGAGAGCTATAGGGGCAGCGGCCATGGTAGCGCGGCTGGAAATTTGGTGGGAGAGAAACCCCTATAAGTTCTACCTATCATTGATCAAACTTGGTCAACGTGTTATCTTATGTAGCAAAACTGCTCGCTCATTGTACCACGCGGGCAATACCACCTTGCAAAATCGGGTCATGGTGTTATTTGAACCGGATTGTAAAGTTCAGGAGTCAAATGTTTGATTTCATTGTGGACTTTCGAGCAAAATTCATGGTGCTATATAGACTTCTTCCTATAGTGTGATAAGGTATGCCGATATGCTCATCTTTTTATAAATGGTAATGTCAACCTTTTGTAAGAAATTGTCTAGAAAGGCATTGGATGGATCACTTTAGCAGCTTGGACGGTTACCCGATATTTGCAACTATTCTATTGTTTCTAGTCATTTTCACAATCTTAGGTATGAAATAGATACACATGAATTTCTTTCACTTTCTTTTTCGAGTTATCAAACAAGGTAGGACCGTAGGATACACGTCAGTAGTTATTCGGTATTCAAGATGATGCCATGCTTTCTGGGTTTCAAAAGATGAATCTTAAGCTAGAATGCTTCTATTTCTTTCATCACACCTATTGATATACTCTTGCTAGTACGATATGTGTTCTGCCACAATCATGAGAAATCTTAGCTATGCATAGTATACATACTTGGTTAATTTAATTATGTTCTTATATAGGGCCAAGTTGTCTAGGACTACATTGTTTTTATTTTTTTTTTAAGAAACATTGTTGTTTGCCTCACCTTACCCCCCACTCATCTCTCATATGGTTGTTTGCCTCAGGGGCAATTTGGGCCAAGGGGGCTCTGCACTGTGCTTTGGGATTTTTCTACTGCGGCAGGTAAGTCGGTAAAACGTGGACATTGGATTTTCTCTCCTGCTGGATGACGAAGCCCACATTTGCAAGAGACATTGACCGGCCCCGAACGGTGTGGAAACTTCTGTGAGCGCTAATGCTTCAGCATTTATAGAGTCGACGGGTCCTGACGGCAAAAATCTTTTTATTTTCTTTTACTCTTCATTGGGTTGTATTCATTCCATACTTTTCTTTACTACTGGTATTTCACATTGTCCATTAGGATGCTATTGAAGCTAAAACCACCGCCAAGTCAGAATAAAACTAGAGCGGTTTTGTGTAAAGGTTGTGTTTTGCATTGGTTTTAATATTTACGGGGTGAAAAGTAAATAATTTCAAAGTTAAAGGTTAAAAATCGAACCGAGGTCATAGTTGAAGGTTGTAAAGTGGACCATTAAAACTCCACCGCCACGTCGGATCAAACCAGAGTGGTTTTGTGTGAAGATTGTGTTATGAACGGTTTTAATAATTCAAAGGTGAAAAGTAAACGGTTTTGAAATTGAAGGTTGAAAATCGGACTGAGACCATAGTTGAAGGTTGTAAAATGGACTTGTTCCTTTACTATACATGTTCTAATACATTTTCATGCCTTTTGCTAGTGTAATAGCGGTATGAGTTTTCTTTCACATAAATAAGTCTAGCCGATCATATGTCCATTTTTAGTATCTTATATTTGCTTCATCTCGAAACTGTTGGTGCCTCTCACCCTAGACTTTTATAATGGAAATGCGGTCAATGGTGTTTGCTCTAAATTCTCGACTAGAGGATGGGAGGGTAACCTTTTAAACCCATGATATGTACAAAATACAGTTACGTAATCTATCAGGTGTACAGCTTAGGTCCCAGCAACCCGCATGGCCGCATGCATAAGAATCTTATAAGATTTTTGCTCCACTCGATAGTTGTACAGTAGTATACACTACCAACTTGGTAGCACCACCACCAAGCCACTGCTTTTGCCATTTTGGAACAGAAAACCAGTAGCTGAACATAAAGCAGCAACCAGGCAGAGCTTCAGTAATCTGACCATTGATGAATCTCCTCCAGCTTCCCACAGCATTTTCGTAGAGGTGACGCGTAGATCTGAGCTGCAGTACCTGGGGCCTTCGATCTGACATCTTGTTTCCTACTCTTTCCTATTCGGAGTACTGATCTTGGGGAGGTAGCACTGGTTGCTACAAATCTTTGGCATTGAAGGAAGTCAGTGGCAGCAGTACCTTCTATGATGATAAGTCTTCCCCTCTGGCACACTGTACTTGAAAGATTTGCATATTTATTGTCAAGTCTAGCAGCTCCTTGCTATATTTTTTTTACATTAGCACAAACCATGTCCTCCAAAATTTATACCCATTGCTGTGATCTTTCCAGTTGGACCCAATGCACGAGTTCCAACTACATATACTTTGTTAGTACAACGTGTGCAATAACTCGTCAGTGGTTGTGTAGTAGCTGTTGGTGCTTCCATCTTTGTTCCTGACGTTTGTAGTGCCATTGTGCCTCATCACAGCATCAGTACCGCCTCAACCACCCTGCGTTTCCTTATCAATCTAATAAATAGTCGCCGTTGTAGATGGAAGAATTAATGTGGATAACCACGCAGGGCAGGGCATGGAGACTGCAGTTGGCAAATTGCCATGAGCACGTACTATGCTCACACTGTGTCGTCATGCCAGACGCTACACCGAAGCTTATTCTGAAAGAAGAACAGTACTCTGATTGACAACTAGGTCCTACCGATTGATTCAGTTGGGTGCTTACTGGTCTTATCAGGACAGCTTGTTCACATGCGTGTAGTTATGGATTCATAACAAACTCCATTAACTGCTGCATTTGCGTATCATCTCATTTTTGTGTATGTGCAGGCACACACACTTATATAAGCTCACAGCCGTTCCATTAGATCAGAACGTGCTTCTCTTCCAGACCACTCTTCAGACGACTCCCAAGTGATAGGCATAGTCCGGTTCCAATGGAGGTGAGGTGCTTGCTGGTCTTGGCTCTCTTCCTTTCGGTGGGAGTACATGGCGGGGAGGCGCAGGCACTGGTGCCGGCGATCATGACGTTCGGCGACTCGTCGGTCGACGTAGGTAACAATGACTACCTCCACACCATCATCAAGGCGAACTTCCCTCCCTATGGAAGGGACTTCACGAACCATGTGGCCACTGGGAGGTTCTGCAACGGCAAGCTGGCTACCGATATCACAGGTCACATTCTTGCTCCTGTTAGATGTGTTCTTCGTGCTTATGTGTAGGGTGCAGCTGCATTCTCTAACAGATATCTTGTGTTACAACCTGTGTGGTTGCAGCTGAAACTTTGGGGTTTACTAGCTATGCCCCTGCATATCTGAGCCCACAGGCGTCAGGGCAGAACCTTCTGATTGGAGCCAACTTTGCATCTGCAGGATCTGGCTACTACGACCACACGGCGCTCATGTATGTAAGTACCATCGATCACCTTTCAAAGGAGTCAAAAGCTTAACATGCGAAGCTCTGAATTGAAATCTTTTTGAGTGCATGTTACATCTTTCATGTCCCATTAATTATCAACTCGTCGATCTCATTAATTATCAACTCGTCGATCATAAATGGATCAGCTATCTGTCGCCATCTCATTACTATTTTTCGGACGTCGGTGCTTAGCAAATCTGTATGCGAGAGTAAATAATCTCTAGCTCGGGCAAACTGTGTGACGCAGCATGCCATCCCTTTGTCCCAACAATTGGAGTACTTCAAGGAGTACCGATCTAAGCTGGCGGCAGTTGCTGGAGGCAGCCAAGCTCAGTCAATCATCTCCGGCTCGCTGTACATCATCAGCGCTGGTGCAAGTGACTTCGTCCAGAACTACTACATCAACCCTTTCCTCTTCAAGACCCAGACCGCCGACCAGTTCTCCAACCGCCTCGTCGGCATCTTCAGCAACACCGTATCGGTAAGCAACTAACTGTACCAGCTTCCTCCTCGACAATGGGTCAAGAGTAGATGATTAAGATCATGTAATCCTTAAACCTTGAACCAACTGTAGATGATTAAGATCATGTAATCCTTAAACCTTGAACCAACTGTAGATGATTGAGATAATGTAATCCTTAAACCTTGAACCGACTGTAGAAACTCTATGGTATGGGAGCACGGCGCGTCGGTGTCACGTCGTTGCCGCCGCTGGGCTGCCTTCCGGCGGCGATCACGCTGTTCGGCCACGGGAGCAACGGGTGTGTGTCGAGGCTCAACAGCGACGCCCAGAACTTCAACAGGAAGATGAATGCCACCGTCGACTCGCTGTCGAAGCGGTACAGTGATCTCAAGATCGCGGTTTTCGACATCTACACGCCTCTCTACGACCTTGTTACCTCTCCTGAGTCGCAAGGTATGACGAGTAGCTACCTAGCCGTGGGTGCCAACCATGGCGTTAGCTTTTCTTTTGTCAGCAATGCATACCCCGTGTTCGTTACCAGCTGAACTTTGGATGCATGGTGTCAGGCTTCACTGAGGCGAGGCGGGGATGCTGCGGAACAGGGACGGTGGAGACGACGGTGCTCCTCTGCAACCCCAAGTCGATCGGGACGTGCCCGAACGCGACGACGTACGTGTTCTGGGACGCCGTCCACCCGTCACAGGCGGCGAACCAAGTGCTCGCGGATTCTCTCCTCGCCGAGGGCATCAACTTGGTTACATAAATCAGTGGAACTAGCTCTGCATGGAAAAATTCTATTGTATCACGGTTGCACAGCCCAGGATATGTAACAAGCCAATCAGCGTCTGACATGCGGCACATAGGAACTGTAGCACGTGCGGAACCGCACCAAAAAAACTCGTCTGCTACAGTACACTACAGCGCTATGTGCCACATGTCAGATGCTGATTGACTTATTACATATCCTGAACTGTGTAACCGTGATACACTAGAATTTTTCCTCTGCATGGGTCAGGCAGTGCCCTGTAGCACTGCCCTTAGATGACACACAGAAAATAATGTTGGTCGTTTCACAGTGAAAAACTCTATGCTAAGTGTGTTGATGGAAAGGGTATTTCAGGCTGTGGCATGTCAGCATAGGACGGAGACATGGTTTGTTTTAAGGGTTCTATACAGCTCAAAAGTCATCGGCGCATGGGGTCCTGAAGATCTCTGCACTTGATTTTTATTTTTCCTTTGAAGTTTCATCATCGTGTTTACTCAAATGATTGCAAGGCTCTTTTACATGGACTCCCTTTTATTAAGTTTAAGATGGGGTTTTCTCTGCACAGGGTATTTCCATTTCCAGTTCTGTGTGACTGCGTGTGGTGTGTCCGTGTGTGGACACGCTAGGAGAGAATACACATGATAATGTGCCGTTGCCTTCCTAGTAGTATTTCAGACTTTCGGTGGTTCCAATCTGAGTTTAATGCCAATGTTTCGTGCTGGGTCTTCCCTGCGGTACGATAGTATGCAAACTCAGCAATTATTGGACTTCAATGTCTGCATTACTGCATATTTGACGGGGAGTAGTTAATTACAGTAATCCGTAAAATTATCTTGACGGGTACAGGCCAACATTTCAACTTTAGGCACAAAGTTACTTGCATCATGTCAGAGAAAAAAAAATCTAATGCTAAAGATCGACATTTACGTTTAACATAGCTAAGATAGACATTTGCGTCTAACGTAAAAGATAAGACATTTATGTTTAACGTAAAAAAGTGAAACATAATCCTGCACAGTTGGGTTCCTGCCATTTCAGATTTAGGATCATGCCTACATAATCAGATGAGTAATGGTCTCTACAAGAAAGAAAGAAAAAAAGAAGAGAAAACAGAAAAGCTTGCATTTCAGCAAGTGCCCTTGGCCCCTTCGATTCCCCTGCGAATAGACGCAAAGGGCAAAACCCCAACCCTCCAAGCCATCTCCCCTCCCCTTCCCACCCATGGTCAGGTTGCAATCCCCGTCTCCCCGTCGATGTGAGCCTCGCCGGAGAGCCCCAAGCGGTCGGAGACCCTCCAACCTCCGCTGCCGGCGGCCGAGTCGGTTCCCCGCCCTCCCCTACTCCTCCCCTCTCGCCGACCGGTCACTAGGCCCTCAAGAGTAAGCTTTAAGCCCTCCTTGGATCCTCTCCTTGGCCTAACCAAAATTTGTTTCTTTTAGTTGATCTACGCTTGGTGATGGAGTTTATCTCATGTAAAAAGTACAAATGTTTAGGAATACTTAGCTCCGCTGCGCACCAGCATTTTCTTGAAGAAAAATGCACTTCTTTCTATGCAAAAATTTGACACGATAGACTGCGTATATCGATGCTATTGTAACCTGAGACTATGGTCTTACTATGAATGTTATCCGGCCTCTTCACCTAAAACAAAAATGAAAAGGAATAAGTAGTCTATTTGACCTCTTTAAACTCACCCTAAACTACAAACTAGATATTGGATGCCCTTATCTATCAATACCGTTCACTTTACCTCCTTAATATCAAAAACACTCTGATTTTAGTGATGTGGCATCTACACAGATCAAAATTTTGACTCGTATGCCACATAAGTATTTCTTATGTACTCTCTCCCCTCTTCTTCTTCCTCTCTCTTATCCTCTCACACATTGGCTACGGCCCCAAAGCCACTGCTCCTCCTCACATATTGCTACCGCCAGCCACACCTTGCCCTTCCCTATTCTCGCCCCTATGCCCCTGCTCCTCTCCTCCATCCTTGTTGCGCTCAAGGCCGGCAGCTACCTACGCACGTTAGACACTAGCATTGCTACTCATTGTGCAACCGCTGGCTCCTCACCCCATTAGGACTAGGCTATTGGCAAGGCCCGATTCCACGTCCGCCTTCGTTGCACCATGCTGAGGGAGGTGAGTGCGGTGTCGTGGGAGGAGGAAGACAGGGGCCACCGTGTGGGTGGAGGTGTTGGTCGTGATGGCGACAGGGAGATGTCGGCGGCGCGATGGCTGAGAAGTGGGGAGCAGGGTGGTGGGTGGAGTTAGTCGATCGTGCTGGAGGCCAAGATGGGTGACGGTAGCTTCGGCATGGTGTACGCAGCAAGCTCCCCGACGGGCGCAAGGTGGACATCAAGCGCAGTGAGTCGGGTTCCTCCTGCAGCTTATTGTTGTTGGTGGTGAATTTGGTGTTGGATTGGGTGGTCTGCGACAGCAATGAAGATGCAGAGAGAGGGGAGAGAAGAGGAGGGAGAGAGAAGAAAATAGAGTGGAATTGATCATAAAACATGATATGTGAGGTTTACCTTATATTTTTCTTCAATAATGCTGATTGTGTACCATGTCATCTAAAAACTAAGCCACATGTCAAAACCACTTTGGCACCACGTCATAGCAAAATCGGCTTTGGATGGCCTCAGGGGGTAAAATAAATGGTATTGATGCTTAAGGGGATAAAACATTCGATTTTACAGTTGAAGGTTGGAACTTAGATTATTGTAAGAATTCAGGGGGCAAAGTAGACTTATTCCAAATAAAAATAGACCGTATAGTGTATACAGTGCTAGTTACTAACTCATTAACGTTAGGCTATTACATATGGGAAGAAGGCCATTCCTTCACAATTCATCATACATGCTGCTGTTGCTGTTTAGTGTATACAGTGCTAGTTACTTAGGACTTATACTAACCATATGGTCCTAACTGATGAGAATATGATCCTTATGGATATGATCATAGGTCTAAAAAATTTTTGTATTCTAAAAAAAAAGTGTCAATTGATATTTTTGTGCATGTTGACGCTGGTGTGTATCCTCGTCCTGGAATTCTCTTCACAATGTCAATAGGGGATTTTAAAGCATAAGCTCAAGAATTATAATAAGCAATCGCCATGAAAAAAAAATTGATGGTTACGATATTGAGCAACTTTTTTTTCCTGAGGGGAGAGAATAAACAGAGCCCTTAGGGCCCATGGAGGCCCACTAGCCCACCTTCTACCCTGTGGCCTACGAACTGATTTGAGTAGAAAAGTGTAGAACAGAACAGCGAGAACCCAATTCCCCATTCCACCACGGTCGCCGCCACTTCCATCCCCGCGATCAAGCAGCGACTCCCCGGCGATCCAAACCTCGCCCGCAACTCCCCGACGATCCGACCCCCTACCTCTCCCGCCGACCACCAGCGCGCTCTCCGCCTTGTCTGGAGAGTACCACACCACCGCCGCAGCCTCTCCGCGAGATTAGGTCCGCGAAAACAAGTAAGCTCTACGCTCTAACCCTAGCGGCTCGGCGATTTCCAAATTCGTGTTTCCGCCCGTCTTAATCAGCCATCTACCTTGAGGTTTCAGTACATGCCTTAAGAGTAAGTGGATTCGTTAATTCTGTGAATTGCGATGCTGATGGATTGCTGCCATTGCCAAGAACAAGGAACCCATGCATATTATGCTTTGCTGCGGCTAGAATCTGTAGTTTGATCTGGTTTCAGTAAAGAAATCGGGGGGATTTCTATTGGAAAACGTTTTATGCTTTGCTATGTGACACTGAACATTGTACCGTACTTACTAGGGTTGCGTGATGGCGACTGCGCTGCCTTCGTCTTGGTCGGATCTCCCGCCGGAGCTGCTGGCACTTGTCCTCCACCGTCTGCACTCGTTCGCCGACCGTGTTCGCCTCAGCGCAGTGTGCCGCCTGTGGCGCTCCAATGCTCGGACTCAGCCCCTGCCCTCGCCAATGCCATGGCTTGCCCTCGGCAATGGCACTTTCCTCAGCATTCCTGCTGGTGAAATCCACCGCATGCCTGTTCCCGACAGTGCTTGTTGCCATGGCTCCTGCGACAACTGGCTCTTTCTCGTGCACGACGATGGTGGGTGCTCTTTGGTGAACCCTTTCTGCAAAGCTACACTTCAGCTTCCTAACCTACCAACCGTTGTGCCTCACAAGGAACTGTTCTCTGATGCCAATTTTCACATGTCAGTAGTGCCCTCAGCGTCCCTGAACTCAACACCAAATCTGCTTGTTGCCCTGGTCACAGGTGATGGTTATAATGTCTCCATTTCTTTTTGCCAGCCACTAATCAGCTCATACTCAGTCAAGGAGGGCAGGCTAATGGCGCCAGTATTTGACATTGCATTCTTTAACGGCAAGCTTTATGCTGTTAATCCATTTTTCATACTCTACCAGATTGACCTCAGTAACGGTTTCAGTGGTAGGAGGGAGTCTTTTGTCACACAGAAAACTGAATCCAGGGAAGATTTATTGGCTTGGCCTCAAGACCTACCTTTGTCCCAAGAAGAGTACCCTAGCATCAGGCGATATCTGGTCGAATGTGACGGTAGGCTGCTGGTGGTCAGACGATGGATGCAGATACAGCCCTTTCCTCTAGGAAGCAATGATCTCTTAGAGACCGCATGCACACGCTGGTTTGATGTCTTTGAGGTAGACTTCAGCACCGACCCTTTTCAGTGGAGAAGAGTCGGTACCTTGGGCAGACAGGCACTCTTTGTTGGCAAATATTGCTCCAAGTCTCTCCCTGCTGAAGAATGTGGAGCCCAAGAAGATTGCATCTATTTCATGTGTGACTATGTGAAGTCAGATTCAGCTGTGGATCCTCTCCGCGACTCTGGTGTGTACAACATGAAAAATGGGACAATCGTGCCGCTGTTGTCAGAAACTGCTGCAGTGCTGCCGCATCATGCTGGGCACTGGTGCCTGTCATGGTTTTTCCGGAAGAAGCTAAGTAATCAGCCTCACAGCTTTTTCTCCTTGTTTGGGATTTTCCTTGCGTTGTCCTTGTATTGTTTCTGCTTATTTGGATGTTAATGGTCAGTTCTTGTGCAATCTTGTCACGTATGATCGGCACAAGATATATTTGATGATCGGCACACGAAATATTTGAAGACACAACTATTTCATTGTACCAAATTGGTCTTAACGATCGTTCTTGTTCGCTATTAATCTGATCTGCATTTTAGTTAGTATACAAAAAGTGAGGTTACTTCCACGTGGAGAGCTAACCATGTCTAACTACTCATTTCAAGAATAAAGATTCTTATCTATATACAGATAAAAGTGATATTTCTAAATTTTAAGTTGACAGACGAACTTATATTAGGATTGTCCATTATCAAAGTTACAAAGATTAAACTCTTCTTACCTATGGCTGGTCTGGTTCCTGTAGCCAAAGCAAGCACTGCTGCAAGGAACAACCAGGTTATCAAGATTTCGTGGATCGTTGCATTTCATTCATAGGCGTCCTAGTTTTGGTATAGAATAACATATTTGTGCTATTAGAAGTCCAGTTTTTTTAATGGAACCAAGTACTGTTGCTGGGGAAAAATCTTATGAAAATGTTTGTGTGCTAGATAGTAGATCTATAGAGCTCCGTTGCTCCCTATAATGTTCTTTTCCGATTAGAATACTTGATGTATACATACATACATGCATGCATGCATGCATGCATGCGTGTGTGTGTATTGTGTGTGTGTGTATTACTGGATAAATACCCAACGCATCAAATCGCTCATGAGAAAAATTGAAATGCACACGGCGTCAATACGTCATGTACAAGATTAATTGAACTGAAGTCCTGAATCCTTGCGAGTCCAAACTACAACCTCCAATCCATCTGCAACTCCCAGGCTCTACAGCTTTAGGTGGTGATCGGTTGGGCTGTGGCTTATGGCTTATTTCACTGTAGCTGGCTGAAATTACACTGTAACTGAATGTGGCTTATTTGGTATAATTAAATGTAAAAAATTTTAAAAATAGAAAAAATGGGTTAGCTCATCACGTGTAATGCAAACGAATATGGGAAAAAAGAACCGGTAAAAAAACTCAAAAAATCCAAAAAAAAATCAGAAAAAGACAAAATTTAGGAATAGTGAAAAATAAGCCAGAAGCCAGAACCCGAAGTCGAAACGATCGGGGCCTTAAACCCTACATGCATGTCACCCTTTCCTATCAGAATATCTTATTTGCGTGATGAAGGCTTCGAAACCACGGTGCCAGTCATGGCCGAACCTGTCGCCGGATCTCCTGGGCATCGTCCTCTGCCGCCTCCCTTCCCTCGCTGACCGTGTCCGCCTCCGCGCCGTCTGCCGCCCGTGGCGCTCCAGTGCCCCCACTGCAGCTCCCCTGGCTCGCCTTCCACGACGGCACCCTCCTGGACGTCGCCAACAACACGGCGCACCGCGTGCGTCTTCCCGGCGACGCCTGCTGCTACAGCGCCGGCGATAACATGTTCTTCCTCGTGCACGACGACGGCCAGTGCTTCCTGATAGTCATGGTCGATAGTCGATAATCATAGTCGATGGTCGGTAGTTGCCAGTGCATACTCAAAGGAGTACTGTGGACGTCATACTAGGAGGAGTATTATGGACGTCATACTAGGAGGAGTACAGTGGACGCCATACTCGTAAGAGTATTGAAGCACCCGGAGGACTCGAAGCCTGTGTATGGTTATAGCGCTGTGGTCGTGGCGCCTATGTGCGTGGTCGGTTACAACCACGTTGTGTGTGGTAGTAATGACCAAAGTAGTAGTCATTGGCATCGCGGTCATAGTAGTAGTCATTGGCATCACGGTCGTAGGACCTGCGTGTTCATAGTCGAAGCACCAGTGCAGTAGTCGAAGTCAAGTCGAGAATAAAGCGGTGGTCGTAGTCATGTAGCGATCACTGTAGTAGGCATTTGCACAAGTGGTCGTGGATGACGCAGGCTATACCTTGGTCGGTGAACTACCCGGTATGGGCAAGCGGCCGACATCGAGCGTGGGCGGCTCATCGAATCGGCATGGGCGGCGGCCATCGTGAGATCGCCGTTGGTGGCTGAGCGGCGACATCGATCGAGTCTTAGTGAGTGAGTGGCCTGAGTGACCGGTTGTGTCTATATATACTCTGTAAGTCGTTGAGAGTTTTTGAGCTAGTGTATAACAGTGAAAAACATAGTAGAAAAGGTGTATCAGTTTGCATCGCATAATCGTGCCTCAGTTCTTGTGTTCAGTCCTGTTATCAGCTCCACCTTGTCATTCCCACCTCCGACAAGCAGTCCACGACCGTGTATCAGAGTCTATAGCCAAAGCGTGCGTTTAAGAGAGTCAAAGCCAACCTCGGGTAAGCAGTCGTAAACGAGTTACAACCGCTGACGCCGAACGAGTTACGACCACTGAGTGAACCGTTCCGAGTGGGCGTGTCCCTCTCCCCTGGGTCTGCTCTATTCTTCGTCCGATAACAGGACACTCGGGCATTTGGGCGCGCAGATCCTGGGTGTTTCCCCACAAGAGACACACCACCCCTTCGTTAGTCCTGCTTAGGTCGTTTTTACTGCTTTCGCTAGCTGTGGAGGTCCTGCTCGTATGATGAGCACTGCGACTGTTTCTGCGCGTTCCCTAAAAAAAGAAGGTCGTGGCGCAGTCGGCTCTCGACTCATCGCCGGAACCCCTCATCGAAACCTGATAAAGAACAGCGAGAACAGGGACACCAAGACCATTTTCGTGTGTAGGGCAGGGCTGGACACGGTCGTAGACAAGGAGAACTACAGTGTGATGTCGACGCAGCTTCAGCTTGTCGACGTCACACTGTAGTTCTCGTATGAGGCAGTCTATTTCCTGCAGCAATACCTGGTCCAATCCGGTGACAGGCTGCTGATGGTCAAACGACGGACCTACACCATTGATACTTGCAGATTTGACGTTTTCGAGGCAAACTTTGGAACCAACCCCTGCCAGTGGAGAGGTACGTGGCCTGCGCGGCCGTGCGCTCTTCGTAGGCAAGCATGGCTCCAAGCCTCTCCCAGGCGGTGATAGCCTATGTGGAGCTCGGGAAGATTGCATCTATTTCATGCGTCAAGTCGTCGACTACCACGGGCGAGCTGAGGATCCTCTTCCTGATTCCGGTTTTCACAGCGTGAGAGACCAGAACTGGGACAGGAGTTCCATAACGCCGTTGCTGCCGGAGACGGCGGTGCCACGGCGAAGCTGGGGTCGGTGGATTCCGACTTGGCTTTTCCCTGATCAAGTGAGCTGATCAGCAAGTAGCGTGGCTTCTTCTGCTGAGCGAACTAAATTTCTGTCTGTTCAATTTGCTAGTTGTAAGGTGAAATATTTGACTTCTCAGGTATAATTTGTGATGCTGAGTGTTGACTGTTGTCACAAATTCACAGTTGTTACTTGTTAGTATCATCTGAACGCAGTCGAGTTTTCTTTACCCTCCTTGTTTTTTAGCTGTTGATGCTGCACTGAAATTCATGGCTAACATAGCGGTATCTCTATCACCCACAATGAAGAATATTGGCAACAAAAATATTTATGATATTCCTTTGAATTTCCCATGATTTATCTCCTGGGCCTCATCCTCCGCCGGCTCCCGTCCCTCGCCGACCGTGTCCGCCTCCGCGCAGTCTGCCGCTCGTGCCGTTCCAATGCCCGGCTTCACCCCCCGCCCCCACCGATCCCTTTGCTCGTCCTCCGCGACGGCAGCTTCCTTTCCTGGACATCGCCAATGGCGCAGCCCACCGCGTGCCGCAGTGGACGACTTCCTTTTCCTCGTGACCAAGAACGGCGGCTGCTCCATGGCGAACACTTCTGCCGTGATCCCGCTCCCTGAACTTGCGGCCATATTGCGCCAAGAGACAGAGCAGTACACGGTTTGCACAGTCTCCAAGGTGGTGGCGTTCTCGACTCCCCGGCATCCGACTCGCCGCAGACTAACCGGCCCCTCGTCGCCGCGCTGATTCTCAGTGGTTACAGGGTCACCATTTTCGCTTGCCAGCCAGGGATCGTACACTTTTGCTCAACCAAGAACAGGAAGTGAATGGACGATATCGCCGACATCACATTCTTTCAGGGAAAGCTCTACGCAATCACGGTATCAGAGGTCCTGCTAGTTCTTGACCTCAACGAGGCCTGGTCTGCGGCGGCACGCCGACGAGCCCTTCCGTCCTGTAACACCTCAAATTTGCAAATCGGAACACACCAATTTACAAAGATGAGGTATAGAGAATGCCACACATGAACCACTGCGATGCTTAGGCCAAGAGCACCGAAGAACACCAAATATCAATCATGAGGTTCCTCCATTTCCAAATCAACTTTAAGCTGGCCAGATTCAGCCGAGAAAATTGATCATTTGCCACTTTGAAGAGTGGGCTTCGCAAAATTACCACTTTCAAAATTGGCTTCGCAAAAATACCATGCAGTATATTTACTTCTTGATTACCATGTCATTTGAGCCATTTAACTCATTTAATATTTTTTCTAATTTCAGAGGCTAGAAAAGACCTTTCTACCCTTGCTCCTCAGTATGCATATACACTTACACAGGTGGCTTTGGCCGGCGGGAGGCGGCGCGGGAGGCCGCCGTCTTGAGGGTGGCGCGGGAGGCCGCCGCCGGGAGGGGCGCGAAGGCCGGCCGGCGGGAGGCAGCGCGAGGCCGCCGTGGAAAGGGTAGAAGGGGGCGCTGTGTAAGTGTATATGCATATTGAGGAGTAAGGGTAGAAAGGACTTTTCCAGCCCCTGAAATTAGAAAAAATATATTAAATGAGTTAAATGGCTCAAATGGCATGGTAATCAAGAGGTAAATGTACTGCATGGTATTTTTGCGAAGTCAATTTTGAAAGTGGCAATTTTATGAAGCCCACTCTTCAAAGTGGCAAATGATCAATTTTCTCGATTCAGCCAGCAAAAAAACAAGACCCTAAATTTCCTTACGGTTACCTCCAAGGAGAGATAGCACAAGGAGCCACACGGGACGGCCTGAGAGGAAACTAGGGCCTCACTGCCGCCTGTCGTCGGCCCAGAGCACGGCGGAACGGCGAGCCTATCACTCAAATTGAAATCCATTAGGAGGAAACCAAAACGGGGACTCATTTTTGTTTTTCTCCATGTCACAAAGAGGAGATGGCGGCTGACAAATAAAGGAGAAGTGCCGAGGTGGCCAGCGCAGTTGTTGCCAAAGGCTGGCGCTGAGGTGCTCAGGCCGTTGGCGCCTCCTGGGCCGCCGCCGTCGTCAACGAAGCGCAAGCCCAAGAACCGGTCACGTCTGAGCGTCCCACACGCAAAAATTGGATCCGGCTGGAGCAGACTCAGCCTTATCCCTTCCTTTGTCCCACCGACAAGTGGGACCCACCTCTATCCCTTTTTATTTTTTCTCTTTCTCAAGATGGGAAATTATGAAAAGACCCTCAGTTTCACAACACCGACAACACAGACCGAGTATACCTACTCAATTCCGGCGATAGGCTGCTGACGGTGCAACGAACACAGACAGTCAGTTTATGTCACGAAGCGGAGACGGCAATTCAAGGTGGAGTTGAACGCCGGACCTGGCCGGTGGAGGAAGGCCGACAGCTGGCACGGCCAGGCGCTCTTCGTCGGTGAGCACTGCTCCAAGTCTGTGGCAGTTGATGGATGTGGTGGAGCTCAAGTGTATGGGCAGATCTAATGTAGGTCATGGGTGTTTAGTTGAACACCTAAATTTTTTGACAAAAAACCTAGTATATATAAGGTATAATACATATACATATATTTAAACGGAATTGCTAATGCACAGTCGCCTGGATTTCTTTTTTTGCTTCAGTCGATTCTGAAACGGGCTCGGAGCTTTCTCGGATCGACGTTTCAACCCGATCCGCGCTGAAACGGGCTCGGAGCTTTCGCCTGAATTTTGTTTTTTGTATTCCTCGGTCCGCGCGCCTCTTACTTTTCCCAATAGTTTTTTCCAGTCGTGCGGAGTGTTCGAGAGACTCCTCGTCTCCACGGCGGCCTCTCACTTTTTTCATTAGTTTTTTCCAGACGTGCGGAGTGTTTGAGAGGGCGATTTGACTGGCGATTGGTGTCTCAACTCACCGGCGATTGGGTCTGCTTTGAGAAGAGGAGAACGAGAGGAGGAGCTCCCTCCAAATCGGCGGTTATGTCCGGCGAGCACCTACTCCTTCATCATATCTGAGGTTGGTGTTCTCATTGTCCTTCTCGTGTTGATTTTTGTTTAGATCTGTCGTTTTCTTGTTGATTTGTGCCTTTGCTCGCCCTTTCGCTCCCCATTCTGCTCGGTGTGCTCTCATTGTTTGCTGCTCGCTGATCTGCTCTGTTGTGTTTGTTTGGATTTTGTTTGGTGCAGGAGGGCCGAGGAAGTTGTTGTTGAACAAAGATCAAGTAGGATCACTGGTATATGAATGACTCAAACTAGAGATTTATATAGCTTTCATATTTTCTGTCGTTATATTCGTGGATCAACATACATACATGTTCTTATGGCATTGCAACGGAGAAATGAACTAATGTGAAATACTTGGAGGAATGTATATGAAAGGATTTTAGGGTAGAACAATTTTAGGGTAGGGAGAGGCACAACAGAAAGGATTTTAGGGTGGGGGTATGTGTAGGGAGAGGCACAACAGAAAGGATTTTAGGGTAGAACAATTTTGGATCAAGTTCATTTCATCCTGTTCATTTGTGGCTTGTTGTAGCAAATTTTTCGTGATTTAGTTTCTGTCTCCGTAGCCGATTTGTTTCTCCATAGTTCAAATGTATGCAGTGGCTTAATTATGGCTGCAGGTGGTAGTTAGTCAGAACTGAGAACACTGGTAGATCTGATCTGAAACAATGCTTGTTTGTGGTTGGTTAGATAATTGTAGTAAATTTTTGCGGTTTGGTTATGTCTTGAAATCATAAAGTTATTTCTCGCTGAACCGTGGATTTTGTTTTGTATGCGATCCATTTGTATCCATATCGCCAATTACAAACAATGGAATATTGAAGACATTGTCTGTGGGCTCGCGCCTTGATCAACAACGAAACAATTGGTGGCCGAGGTGGTCCTTGCAATGCTAGTCGATTTGTAGTTGGGAGGTAAGCTACCAATTCTATTCTCGCCTGCCTATTATGCTATTTTTTAGTTTAGTCCCAAGTGCTATCCATTTCTTGAAGCATACATGACTTTACTGATTTTAGTGTCGTTGTCTTAATTTTATTTTCTGCATGTGTATCTCTTATGTCGGTTTTTTCTTCTATTTTTGTTCATATGGTCCCATGGTCATTTATCACTTGTCGCTTCTATATTCAATTAACATATGAACAATGATACATAGCTCACTATGAACAACACAGATTAGATTAAAACTTGCACACCATTTTTAACTAAACTTGCATTCCGCATAATATGCAATTTTAATTCTTGCAGTGTAATTTTGGGGCCTTTCTTTCATTTTTATGTTAAATAATGTTTTTAATTTTCTTTTTATGTTAGGGTTCACATGTGTCTGAACCTTTCTGTCATTGGTAGAATAATTTCTGGTTCTTTAGTTTTTCATTTTGTTTTATGTTAGGGCTCTCCTTGGTCAGGACTTTTCTGCCCTTGGTAGAATAATTATTTTATGGGATCCTGCATGTATATATGTTGGTCAGTGAGGATACTGAACTCCTTTTAGAACTTATGTTTTGCTTCAAACCGTTCCAATCCTAACAATGATTTGGTGATGTGTATTCTTCATCCTAAGGTCCAAAGGTTATTCTTTAACCTATTTAATTAGTTCATTATTTTTTTGACCTACTAGGTCTGTAATTTGTTTAGTTGTTAGAATTATGGACCTTCTGGTGAGTTCATCATTACTTCATTCTATTATACCTTTCGCATTGTTAGTTGATGTATGTCTTCTTACGTGTATATGCTTGCTCTGTTCAGGCGAAGGGTTCGAGAGAGTGCAAGAGAGGAAAAGGCGAGAGTCTCTTTGGTGCACCTCTTCGGCTGCTCGGCGAACTCATTGGCGTTTTGTCTCTTTGGTTAGATATAAAGGAGGCGGCGAGAGAGGAGGTGACTTGGCGTTCCCGTTTGTGTGCAGCTTGCCGGCGCTGTCTCTTCTGCAAGTTGCTGGTGAGTTACATGTGCAATCCAATCGTAGTCGTGTTCATTGTGTGATTCGAATATTTCATTTGTAGTATGAACAGATCTGTAGTTTTTATTCGTGCACAATGCTTGATGCATCAATATTTGCTAAGACAAATCGTAGATCTGGTTGTTGGTATTTTGCCCCAGAGAATGTATGTGAGATATAGTGGTGTTGTTGGTATTTTGCCCCCCCCAATCTATTTTCTAGTCTGACAAATGTTGTTTAGCACCTGTTTTATGGATATAATAACTTGTAGTTTTGTATTCCTGTTGGCGTAGATGCAATCGTCAAGTGTTTTAGAAGTTTTGTAAACAGAACTTTCAGCTCCATGTAATGTGTAATTTTAGTATCCTGCATGTGCAAATTGCAGTTTGGCCATATTTAATAGGTTCTCTTTTTGATAGAAATGCAGTGTTGTCAAGTGTTACTATATTGGAAGTTTCATTATTGTCTATTAGCTTATTTTTCTGCACAATGTTTTTGCATTTATTTTTAGTTTGGTACATATCAAGAAAAATAGCATTCTATATTGTCCATATTGGAAGAGCATTTTTAGTCTGGACTGAGGTCAAGGTATTTGTTGGGTGGGGGGTGGTGGGTGGGGGGTCATGCATGTATGTTGATTTGAAACATACATTTGTACTATGAACAGACTATGTATTTTTTATCTGTGCACAACACTTGATGCAACAATGATGGCTAAGGCAAATCATTGTTCTGGTCATTGTCGGAGCTGGACTGCAGAGAATGTATGTGAGATATAGTGGTGGTGTTGTTTTTTTCTTCCCCTCCCTCTATTTCTTGGGTCCGTCTTGTGATTTGCAGATAATGTAATATGCTAATAGTTTTGTGTTATGTTTGATCTGTTTTTCTCAAAAATTTTCAAGTGAACATTTTGGTCTAATCTAAGGTCAAGGCATTTTGGAGGGTCATGCCTTCTGTGTTTTTGCACTGTTAGTTGATGTGCGGTTACATATACTTTTTTCAACTATGCTAATATGCATGTTCTTTTATATTGTCCATTTTGTGTGAAATCAATGATCTCCAATACACATTGATAGTGGAGATCTGTATTTTTTTCATTAATGTGTTTGGTTGGAAACAAATTGCAGTCCACATGCAATATTATTGCAGTTTTAAATTTATGTGCAATTTTGTTGTTCATGTAGTGGAACTTCTATAATGTATTTTTTTAATCTATGCTAGTATACATGTTCTTTAATTTCTCCATTTGTGTGAAATCAATGCTCTCAAATACACATGGATGAGTGGAGATCTGCATTTTTTTAATAATGTGTTTGGTTGGAAACAAATTGCAGTATAAATGTAGTAATATTGCACTTTTAATTTATGTACAATTTTGAAGTATATGTAGTTGAACTTCTATTAAATATTTACTGCTTAGAATTTACATTATTTTTGAATAAGCATTTGTACAATGCTTTTGTATGCTGCTCTGATATGGCTCTCACATTCATGCTTTCTTGTTATTTGTGTAGTTTTAGAATGGCTAAAGAAGATTCTCACAATCATTCTAGTTCTAGTGGAGATGACGATGTTTCGGCAAATGATAGTGATTATGTTGCTTCAGATTGTGGTCCTGCTAATGAAGTCGATGCAGATTGTGAGTTTTCATTTTTTTTATTGTTGTTTTTTGTGTTTGTTTTTAAGCTATTTTGCAATCGATCACGTATTTTAATTTTTAGCATCTGATGAATCTTTAGATGATGAGTTGATTTTTAACACTTTTAAGAAAATGGTATGTGTTTTTTGTCATCAATTTAGATAATGAATTCATTTTTAAGCAGTTTAACAAAAATTTGATATCATTGCCTTGTTTAATTATTCAGGTTGTGAAAGCAGTTAAAAGAAAGTCTGCAAAAAAGGATGTTAAGAAGCAAAATACTAAGGTTTGATGAACAATTATTATATATCCTTTTTTTGTTTTTTCTATTTTCATTAAACATATGTTATATTCTATTTTGCAGAGTCGTAAAGTTGATTATGAAACACACTGTTAGGATGCATCATATAGAGTTGACTTATATTATTTCTTTTGCTAATAGTTCAATGTACTATAATATCTTAACAATCCTCGCCTACGATTCAAAACTTGCACCATTGTTAGTTTATGTTGCAGCATCAGGTCATATGCAATTTTTTCCTTGAATTTGTGCAAGTTTTAGAATTTATATGTGGTGTGGTATTCGAGTTTCAATATGGTGCCATGTTATTCAGCATAAGTTCAATTATATCATGTGTCATCAGGTCATATGCAATTTTTTCCTTGAATTTGTGCAAGTTTTAGAATTTATATGTGGTGTGGTATTCGAGTTTCAATATGGTGCCATGTTATTCAGCATAAGTTCAATTATATCATGTGTCCACCTTGTATTCCAAGTTTGCATATGTTTGTTGAATTTTTCTGTTAGTGTCAAGTGTTTTAGAAGTTTTATAAACAGAACTTTCAGCTCCATGTAATGTGTAATTTTAGTGTCCTGCATGTGCAAATTCCAGTTTGGCCATATTTAATAGGTTCTCTTTTTGATAGAAATGCAGTGTTGTCAAGTGTTACTATATTGGAAGTTTCATTATTGTCTATTAGCTTATTTGTTGAAATGTTTTTTTTTCAGTAAATGGATTAACAATTATTATATATCCTCTTTTTGTTTTTTCTATTTTCATTAAACATATGTTATATTCTATTTTGCAGAGTCATAAAGTTGAATCTAAGAAATGTTCTAAAGATGCCAACATCCGAAGAGCATTTAGTAGATGTAACACCTCATATTTTGCTGAAATTCTCAATGGTCTCAGTCAGTCCAAGAGAGATGCTATTGAACAGTTTGGCTTTTCTTCTCTTTTGAAATTTGAAGACTGTTCTGTTCCAAGATATTTTGCTCAATGGATAGCAGATCACGTAGATATTTCCAGCTCCGACATAGTTGTTGATGGAAAGGTTATACCATCACCCATTTTCTCATCCATATGGTGTTAGGAATACCTATTGGTGGTATTGAAATTAAAGCTGAGAGATTGTGGAAAAGTTCTTTGCTTCAATTGTTTGACCAAGCTACACTTCCCTCAATTAAGTTTTTTGGTAATGAGTTGCTTAAAGAGAATCTAAGCAATGATCAAACATTGAGATGCTTTCTGATAGTTGCTCTTTCCACATTTCTTTGTCCCAATTCTAGTACACACCCTAGCACAAAATACTTTGGTGCCTTAGTAGATGTTGATAAAATCAAGAATTTTGATTGGTCAAAGTTTGTATTTGACTGGTTGATGACCTGCATTCACAAATATCAAAAAGTCAGGGCTAGTTCTTCACACGCGTCATTAACTTTGGGAGGCTGCATATATTTCCTGGCTGTAAGTTTTTTTGTTTCCTTTCTTTTTGTCATTTTGAATTATATTGACTACTCTTTTATTGGTTAGTTGTAAACTCGTATTCATTGCGATTCATTAATTTTATTTTCAGGTTTATTACCTTGATTTTCTCCAGTTTGGATTTTGTTCTACTCCAAACACAATTCCCAGAATTTTGGTGTGGAGAGGTGACATGATTAAAGATTTCTCCAAGTCTGACTCCACAGGTGGTTGCAACTATGGGAAGCGCCCGGTGAGTTTTATGTGTAATGTTTGCATTTCATTTTGATATGTTATGTATTTGTTATTGATAGTAATACCTTTCTTTGCCATGTGATTTTCAAGTATTATCATAAAATTCCCATGCCATACCTTTGTGTCTTCAGCATTTTGGCTTCCAAGTTTATCCATCTGTTGTAGCAAACTTGTATATGTGCTGTTGCTATTCTGTGATAGATTTATCATGTTTCATTTTTTATTTTCTTATGGGGTATAAATTGCCTGACATTCATATCATTAATATATTACTAATAGATGCGCAAGTTCATGTATATGCTAATATTTTAAATATCTTTTTTTTGTGTCTACCTGTTCTTCTGGCATCCAATCTGGTAAACAGCTGTGTATGAATCTGCATTTTGTAGGCCACATGCTACAATATTTTATGAATCTGCATTGTGTATGAATGTGCATTTCATTTTTATGTTTTGTATTGGTTGTTGATAGTAATACTTTTCTTTGCCCTGTGATTTTCAAGTATTATCACAAAATTCCTGTGCCATACCTTTTTGTCTTCAGCATTTTGGCTTCCAAGTATATCCATATGTTGTAGTATATGTGATGTTGCTATTCTGTGATAGATTTATCTGTCGCAAAATGTTATATGTTATTGTTAGTTGTATCATGTTTTATTTTTTATTTTCTTATGGTGTATAAATTGCCTGACATTCATATCATTAACATATTACTGATAGATGCGCAAGTTCATGTATATGCTAATATTTTTAATATCTTTTTTTGTGTGTCTACCTGTTCTTCTGGCATCCAATCTGGTAAACAGATGTGCATGAATCTGCATTTTGTAGGCAGCATGCTTCAATATTTCAACTATAATTTATGTGCAATTTTATAGTATATATAGTGCAACTTCTGTAATGTAGTTACAGTTTAAATATTTTTTCTTTGACTTTTTTTAGATCAAAGATCTCAATCAAACGTGCTATGGATTGTACTTTAGAGATAATTCTACTTTTAGAACTTCTTTGGACAGGATTGTTGGCAATTGTTTGCCAGAGAAGGTACGTTTCATTTTTTATTTGTTTTGTGATTTTGTATGATTTAATTGTTTTCATTTTTTTATTGCTTTTAATTGTAGGTGAAAGATGACATAACTAATATGTTTCGAAAATTTGAGAATCTAGTTGACCCTAATGCTTCAATGAAAGCTGAAGAGCTTGTTATGGAAATTATGGAGTATTTGCAAGTATCAAGCAATTCCATTCCTGATTTTGATGATGATAAGCCAGCTGGCAACAATACTCCAGAATTTTCTGAAGACAAAAAAATCTAAGGACAACACCATTATTGATGCTTCTAAAGAAGGCGCTGGTTATGATATGGATAGTTTTGCACAGAAAAATGTTGATTCTCAATCAACATTGAAGCTCCCTTCTGATAATTCTACTCAGGGAGTTGATAATCAGCAGCATATTAATGATTCTCAGTCTACTATCAAGCTTACATCTGATGAATCTTCTAACAAAATTCAATCCAATGATGGTAACTTTATGCATTTCTTTTTTTTCTTTTGCCTTATTTACAATTCCTTTGTTTGTTGCTATTTTAATGTTATTTTGTTCTCATTTGTTTTTCGGTGTCAGGAGTCGCTAATGTGAAGAATAGAAAGAGAAAATTATCTGCAAGCCAGAATCTAATAATTCTATTGCTTCCGTACAAGATCACAACGCAAGTATATTGATTCTAATCGAACTCCCATTTGAGCCATTCTATAAAGGTTTGTTCTTGTTATTTTTGCCAACCACTAATCTATAGAATAATATGCATTTCTTGTATAAGTGTTGTCTTACATTTCGTGCATGCATAGGTGTCACCGCCGATCGTCCAAACAAGAAAAGCTATCACTGCGCACGAATGAGTTGGCACATGGGAACTCGGAATCAAAGCAAAAACTTTGATTCAAAAAATAACAAAATTCCTAGCAATTCAGTAGTTGTATAGTTTTTTGTGTTGAATTATCAGACAATTGCAGTTTGATAATGTTTTCATCTATTAGGATAGCTTTTTGTAAGCCAGTTTTTTATTTTCCAAGTTAAGTCTTTTTGTTCTATCTGTATTCATATAAAGTGTCCATCAGTTTGATTGTTTGTTCCTTTCATCAATATGTGGTTGTTGCTAGTTTAATGTTTCCGACAACTAAAAATTTTGGGTCAATTATCACATCTCAGCTAAGCAGGTGGTAATGTATGAATTCATTTAACACAAGTTCACTTACATCCTAATTAGCACTCTTTTCAGTTTTAGAACATTCTCTTTTTTTCCAGCTTCCTGTTGGTTTAAGCAGTGGACATGGAGGCTCTGATAAGAGTGCTAGTTTGGATTACATGTTGTCTTCTCCAGACATAAACAATTCAGATATTGGATCTAAAATTTCAAAGGTATTTCTTTTTTTGTTTTTTGTTCTATTTTTGTCTCTTTTATTAAATTTGTATGATCATATTTTACTTTCATTTTGTTTGTAGATCGTTGTTGTCAATAAGCATTGCCTTGAAGCGAAGAAAAATGGTATGAATGAAAATTACAAAAGTGGGGTAATGTATATGCTTGTTGTGCACATCTATAAATAAGTGTTCTTACTGTTGTTTTTTGTTTCAATTTTAAAATTTATAATTAGATGATGACTTGTGCACTCCAAAAGTTGATTTCAAGCTCAGTCATGTTGATTTAACACCAAAGGCTCCAGGTTAGTATTTTTATTAGTTTAATTATTTTTTCATTTTTGATTTTTTTTTATATTTTGTTATCTCCTTTAGAATCTAATTGTATTCATTTTTATTTTTCACAGTTAAAACTTCAAGATTGTTGAATGTAGATCATGATCCCTCGTTTGCTGCTGGATTTGTAGGATGTTGTTTCTTTGTTAAGTTTATTATGTGAATTAACCTGACTTTTTCCCCCATTGAGTTGTGCTCTTATGCTTGCCTTTTGTTTTTTAATTTAGGACTTTCAAGGCATTGGCTATGATAAAGCAACAATTAATTTTTCCACTTCTAATGTTCATTGTTCTGCACCTTATGGCCTTGGTTAGTACCCCTAATTCACTTATTTACTGTGTTGTCTTCGTGTGATTTTTAGATTTTTATTTGTCAACTCATGCTTAGGTCATTCTATAGACAAATGTTTTGATGGTAAAGATCATTCCAATGATGTCGATAAAGCTTCTAATGCGCAAAATACTGCTATTATTTGTAGTCCATCTCTTCAAATGCCTGAAAATAAGGTATATCTTGTGCCACTTCATATTGAACTTATTTTTCAATTTCATATCATGTAAAAACTTGTCAAGTGTAAGTATATTGGAAGTTTCATTATTGTCTATAAGCTATTTGTTGAAATGTTATTTCAGTAAATGGGAGTGTTTTTGCTTACGTCCATCTTTTCTAGAATGGAACACATTCCAGTTGCATCTATTTAGATTTGATTGACATTTTTTGGGAGTCCTCCTTTTTGTTTCTTCAGTTTTATAATTTGTATGTGGTGTGGTATTCGAGTTTCAATATGGTGCCATGTTATTCAGCATATGTTAAATTATATCATGTGTTCACCTTGTATTCCAAGTTTGCATACGGCTTCCATGTGCAAACTATTAGTGTCAAGTGTTTTAGAAGTTTTATAACCAGAACTTTCAGCTCCATGTAATGTGTAATTTTAGTATCCTGCATGTGCAAATTCCAGCTTGGCCATATTTAATAGGTTCTCTTTTTAAATAGAAATGCAGTGTTGTCAAGTGTAAGTATATTGGAAGTTTCATTATTGTCTATATGCTTTTTTTTCTGCCCAATGTTTTTGCATTTAGTTTTAGTTTGGTACATATCAAGAAAAAAAGCATTCTATATTGTCCATATTGGAAGAGCATTTTTAGTCTGGACTGAGGTCAAGGTATTTGTTTGGGGGGGTGTGGGGTCATGCATGTATGTTGATTTTGAAACATACATTTGTACTATGAACAGACTATGTATTTGATTCTATGCAATGAGTTGGATTGCATGCAGATGCGAAATAAGCACTTGGATCAGCAAGAAGATCCGTTGCCCATTGCAGCTGTTACTTCAGATGGCAAGGTGGTTGTGCTTGTAAGTATGTGTATTTCACGTGTCATTCTTTCCTACGGGAAGGTCATACATATGCCAGTATTTGGTTTGTGGAGATGATACAAGTTGCAGTTCGAATTTATATGTGGTTTTACTTTTCCTCTCAATAGTGTCTTGAAGTTGTTGAAAATCGTTAGATACATTTCGTTGATATGTGGATCACCTAGGTTACAATTTTTATTTCATTATCTAGAGGGTTGAGAAAGGACATGATTTTTTTTAACTATACAACCTTGCATTGTGTGTTCTGTTTTGGTTTATAGATTGCACTGCTTGTTTGCAGAGTTCCCAAGAATCTCAAGAGGTTGTTTTTTGTGGAGAGAAAGGATTTAGGACAAAGTTCAACAATTTGTGTGATGAGTCTGATCAATTATACAACCACTTGATATCCTCAAATCAATCTGTGGAGAGAAGGGATTCAGTTGACGTTTCTAGTTCTTATGACCAGCCTAGACATTATGTCCCTTCAAGATTTGTTCAGCCTAGTAGATTCAAGTCTTCACCATATGGCGATAACAGAATTAGAACCTCTGTTTCTGCTTTGGAGCTGATGCATTTTGATGCTATTGTTCGGATTTCTGATATTGAAAATCACAAATAGTAAGTGATCCATGTTTGTAGCGCTTGAAATTTTATATGTCGGCTATATTTTTGATAGTTTTTCGATATTTTTATTTTTGCAGTCGGTTTGCTATTGACTATGGTGGTGTTAAGGTTACCTTCTGGTCCCTTGGGCAATGTTTGAAGAGAAAAGCAAAACTTGATAACTATGTTGTCAACGCATTCTGTTACAAGCTTTTCAAAGATCTCAACCCGAGTGAATCGAAGAAACATTTCTTTTTCCACAACATGAGTGTGAGTTATCATTTCTTCTTTTTCCACATCATGAGTGTGTATTTGTCTTTTGTAGGGGTTCATCTAGCCTAAGACTTTGTCTTTGTCTAGCTTAGAATGACACTTTTGTATCTATCTTCTGTTTTTGATTGGTTTATGTCATCACCAAGCCTAAGTTTTCTTAAATGAAGGTTCTGAAGGGAAGCTGTACATGACTAGTTAGTATCACACATAATTTTTTGTAGTTGTTAATCTAAGAGGTTAGTATCACACACAGTTTTTCTAAGAGGTTTTGTAATTGGTTTGTTAATTCTTTGTAAGTACAAATTGCTTACATAGGAATCTCAGACTTATATCTGAATTATTGCTAGCTATCATTGTTTCTGAACTTTAGGTAGGTAGCTAGTTTGAATGCGAAGGTGTGGATTGCTATACCTTGCTGTTGTATATGCTTTGTTCAGATATGTATGAATTTGACATTTTTCTGACTTGATGAAATTTGGCATTTTCTGACACGATTAAATTTAGAATTTACCCCGTCATATAGTATCTAGAATAGTGTTATAAGCATAAAAACTTGTTATATAGTAACCAATTAGCAATTTCAAGATGGAATTCGCTCATTATCAACATAGATTTTGGAAACATGGGCTTGCTGTCAACTTAGCCCAAGGACATACAAAACATCACAAGGAGCCCAGCTTGCTTAACTATCTAAAAATTGGAAAACCGCAGGCCCATTAAGAACAACACAGCTCAGACAAACTAAAACACAATATCAAAGCAACAGCCAGCTGTTGGATGTGCATCTAAGGGACAAAAAAAAAAGCGACTGAAACATTAGAAATTTTAGACAACAGCCAGCTTGCTTAATTGTGATGCAACATTGTCTTTTGTATTGTTTGTTTAGGAATTTTTCTTACAAAAGTGGGATAATCAAAAGAGAAAGGAAGATATGATGAAAGTTGTGCAAAATTCATTTAAGCGCGCTAACAAGTTTATTTCGCACTGTGATCTGGTAAGTTAAATATTCATATTCATTTATTACATGTTTTGATCTAGTTTTTTATCCAGCATCATTAAATTATCTATGTTGTTGTTTTTGTAGTTATTTTTCCCTTCTCTTTTCCAAGAACACTGGTTTGTTTTTGTGGTTGATTTGAAGGATTCAATGTTTGTATTTCTGGATTCCTTTTATAATAAAGACTCTGCTTATCACAAACGTGTCAAGTCAATACTTGTAAGTAACATTACCGTTTTCTGTATTGCCTAGAGAATTCTTTTTTCTTTTCATTACTAATCACTTTTATCACTAACATATATTAGTTTTGTTTGATTAGATTCCAAATTTTGTGAAGGCATGGACTCAGTATGTCCCAAAGCAGATGAACTTTTCAGATTTTGATACTGTTCATGCTACTGTTCCACATCAAGACAACCTGTATTTTTCTTATTTTTGCTGCTAATTCTTTTTTGTTTTCTTAGGATAATCCATTTTTGAATTGTATAAGTAGTTATGGGGTAGATATTGAAATAAGTTTGCAGTGCATACGTACTAATGTTACAGTTGTGATTGATGTGCAATTTTTATAATATTTGAAGTGTAAGGTTTTTTCTTACATAACTGATGATTTAGATGTCAATATGTTTCCATTCATGTGAAACTTGGTCTATGTGTTCCATTTATGCAAAACTTGGTCAGTTTTTAAGTTATTTAACATGCATATATGGTTTGGTTTCGGAAATTTAATACTAAATTGATGCTTATCTTCTGATTTGTGCAATAACAAATGATTGTAGAGTTCATGGATAGTTATGGAATTTAGGTAGATATTTAAAGAAATTTAGTTTTCCAAGTTGTAATAGTGTTGCTGTCTTTTTTTGTAATGCATTTTAGGTAAATTGTTGTGAATTTCAAGTTGTACTAGTCTTGTGTTATTTCATTTTGTATTTTTTTGTGTGCAAACTCAAAAAAATGATGCTTTGTTTCTTTTGTTTGGTCATTCTGATTGTGGAGTATTCGTCCTAAAGTTTATGGAGCTTTGGAGTCCTCGAGTGCAACTTAGGATAAGTTCTCCCATGTGGACATTGCTAATATCAGGCCAAAATTGCTAATGAAATGCTTTTAGCACACATAACCAGTTGGAGGATGCCAAAAGTCTAGTGAGAGATTTTGAACCTCGTGTAATTACTTGTGAAGTATATTTTGTTTTTAAATTTTCTTCATAATTTTTGCTTTTTGTATCTTTGTCAGTGGTTTTTACACGCGTCATGTGTTTATAATTGTAGGTGCAAGGCAAATACACCGGATGATGTGATTTTTCCAAAGATTATCCGCATATGATTTTGTATGTTAATGTGCTTTCGAGTTAATGTTGCTAGTATCCACAGATATGCTGAAGTATTGTAAATACTAGTAGGCTATACATAGGAATACTTAGTGATGACAAGTGTACTGGGGAGATGTTACTTGTGTGTTTTTTGTTTTCTGTTGCGACTCAAGGTGCATGTGGTGTCGAATGTTCAAATGTTCATTGGTTGAATGGGAAGTATACTGGATAGTTGATGTATGTGTGCTGTTGTATGTTCGTTTCTTCATTAATGTGTTTTTTGCATTTTTTTGTTTTATTTGTATTGTTTTGTTTATTCGTGTGCTCCCTAAGGTATATAATTTTTCGAAGCTGCCTCAAAATAAGACTTGAATGATAGATTATGTTAACAGTACAAATACTAAACGATAACAATCAAGTGCGAAATGAAAAGTACAAGTCATAATTCATACATTGTTCCTTTCAATAAATATAATTCTGTTTTTTCATAGCCTTAATAATTAGCTCTTCATGCTTATTTGCATTGCACTATACATGAATAGTATGTTAGTCCTATTCTTCTGTCGGTAAGTTGTTTTCTGTAGTCGCCCCTTTGTTCTTGTGTTTCTTGTTTGGTACTCCTCCGGTTTGTCCTGCATATATAAAAACGATAAATAGTATGTTAGTCTTATTTACTGTCATGGGAACCTGCATATCAAAAAGTAACTTGTTTTATTGCCAATGAATTACCTGTTACTTTACGTGTTGAAATTTTCTTTTTTCTTGTGCTGCTCATGTCTTCGTGCATCTTAGGGCAAGTTTGCACATTGTGGTCATGTGATCCACAATGGCTACATGTGATGATATGCTTCAATTGTTCAGCAAGTGGTTTCAATCTTCCTTTTTGTTTCTGTGGTCTACCCTTTGGGTTTGAATTTAGCGGGTCATTGAGCTTAATAGTTGTACTTCCCTCTGCTAGATCAGTCGATGAGATTTGATGATACATGTTGCTTTTCTTGTGTGAAGATCTATCTGTTGTTGCTTCTGTTGATGGGATGCTTTCAAGTTCTTGTTCAATCCTATCCATTTCCTTCAATATGTAAGCATATTTCTCTGCTGTCTTTGATCCTTGAGATGCCAAATCTACCATCTTCCTAGACAAAATATTGAATCTTAGTTGACTATTTTCACCACCTAGGTCTTTTGGAATGTTGTGATCATGAGCTCTAATATTCTTCTTTTCTTTTGGTCGCCATCTGTCAAGGAAGTATCTTTCGGGAGTTCGTTGATGTTCATCTGAATTAGAACTTTGAGTACGTGCATACAGAATGCCATCTTTTGAAACTTTGCACAAATGCAAATGTATTGTTCATTTTGCTTGTCAATCTTCACTATAAATCTTCTTGGTCTCGATTTCTCATTGCATGAGTTTCGATTTGAAAACTTCATATGTTTTATTCAGTTCTCTTTCCTCTGTGTTTAGCTTTGTTGTTCCTTTCAATTCTTGCTGGAACCTCGTAGAATATAGCTCATTGTACAATCTTGCAACTTGTCTTTCAAAGTAATATTCAGACCAGATGATGGTTTTGTCCTCTTGTGATCGAGTCTGTTGTTTCTCGCTTTTCTTCAATTGTGTCAACTATTCTCTGATACTCTCCAAGGAAACTTATTATGTCAGACGTTGATGCAACATTGTCTTTGAAAACCGAGTTAGTGCCTTCACTTCTTGCAATGTCGGATGAAAGGGTAGAATCGTTGCTTGAAATAAACAGTACAAACCTCTTCCTTGTATTCCACATATCTTGAAAGTACTTGATGTTCTGAATTTGATATTTTGTAATCATTTCCACCCATAGATTCTCAAATTCCATTTCTGTAAGAGAGTTGTTTAGTACATCCATGAATTCATCATGCAAACCTGGGATTCTTCTAAAACACATTGCTGCTTTCTCTTGTGCCTTCTTCTTAATGTGAAACAAGCAATTTCTGTGGTTTGTTTCTGGAAAAACTTTGCCTATTGCTGTTCTCATGGCAATGTCTTGGTCAGTGATAACAGTAATTGGTGCTTTGCCTCCCATGCAAGTTAGGAATGTTCTGAATAGCCATGTGAATGTTTCTATTGTTTCATCCTTTAGAAATGCACACCCAAACAAGCAATTATCACCATGTCCACTAATGCCAACAAATGGTGCAAAAGGTAAGTTGTATTTGTTAGTTCTGTATGTTGTGTCAAAGCTCACACGCTCCATATTGGTAATAACACTCCTGCAATTCGCATCTGACCAGAAGATGTTTTTCACTGTGTTATTTTCATCTGCTTGGAATGTATAGAAGAATCTAGGATCCTCCGATTGCTTCTGTGAGAAGAATGCAAGCACTTGCATCATATCATTCTGATTCAATTCCTTTCTCATTGATGTTCTCAAGTTGCTCACATGCTTTTTGGTGAATGGCACAGCTGACAGGCCGCCTCTCAGAAACGACAATATGGCCATTATCTTTCTGTTTGGTATTTGCACTGAGTTGAGTGTCCTTATTAGTTTCTTTTCTGCATCTGACATATTTTTGTGTGATCGCAAGAACCTTGACTCTCCTGGGGGACTGAGCTCATGATTGTGTTTCAAATTGAGACGTATAACATGCCATGTAGTATCTTTCAGTTTTATAACCATTGCTGCAGGGCATCCGGTTAATATTACTGTGTTGCTTTTTCGCTTTCGTATTGCTGGTTCTGTTGAGGTTCCTTCTTTGGATTCTCTCTTCCTTTTCTTTGATGGTTCTGCAGGCTTGTCTTCCTTTCTTTTGGCTAGCTGATCGCCTTCTTTTGGCTTTCCCGACTTATTGCATCTGAATGTTACCCTGGTGACAGCATTGTTAGCTTCTTTCTTTCTAGACAGATAAGTTCCAGCTTTGAGCACAGAAAAACCAACTATGAATGCATAGCTGTTGTAGAACTTTTGTGCTTCATCCTCAGTTTGAAAAGTCATGTCCAAGTGTGGAACATGATGAGTTTCTATCTGCATATCCCCTTTCTGTCCTGCCTTGATACTTTCATTTTCTAGGAATATCTCAATGTCCTCTTCTGTTATGTTTTCAAATTTTTTTGTTGTCTGAATCTCATTTGCATTGTTTTCTGAATTGATTTCCCCAACTATTGATGCCTGAACGTGTTCGTCTTCTGCAATAACCTGATTTTCCTCAATTTCATCATGTTCTGCATTGACTTGATCAGGTATGTCTGTACAAAGCAGGTATAATTTTCTTTTATGCATGTCATTATAAAAAATTGCGAGAAAGAATATGTACAAATTTGCAAACAATTTAATAATGAAAATTAACTTACCATTCATGTGAGTCTCCACATCATAGCTTTCATTTTCAGCATTGTCTGCATTTTCTCCATGGCTTACATTTGTTGTGTCGTTGTTTGTTGTATATTCTTTGTGTTGATTGTGATCTATGCATCTATTCTGCAGATGTTCAGCCTTGATTTGTCCATTTTCATCAATCATGTTGGTGGTCATATACAGGTGGTTCTGTGTTCAAAGGAAATCATATTGTCAATTTTCAATTTACAATGAGTACATTTGTAAATTGTTCAGCCTTACCTCAAATGCATATGGAGCCGTCAGGAGGTATGTGAAACTTCCTTGTGGGGCCTGATTGTCAAAGAAATTCTTTTTTTTGTGTAATGACAATATAATTTGATTTTCAAGTATTAACTCAAACAAATTGTAGTGACATACCTTTAAATCTTCAGCATTTTGGCTTCCAAGTATATCCATCTGTTGTAGCAAACTTGTGTATGTGCTGTTGCTATCCTGTGATAGATTTATCTGTTGCAAAATGTTATATGTTAATGTTAGTTGCATCATGTTTTTTGTTTTTTTATGGAGAATAAATTGCCTGACATTCATATCATCAATACATTACTAATAGATGCGCAAGTTCATGTATATGAATCTGCATTTTTGTTGGCCACATGAATTAATATCTGCAGTTATAATTTATGTGCAATTTTATAGTACATGCAGTGCAACTTTTATAATGTAGTTAGCTGTTACAGTTTACCTGGTATTCTTCTGTGATGTTACTACCATGAAGACTTACATCCAAATTTCTCAGTATTGTAGGTTGTGATTGTCCTCCGGGATCCATGATTATATTGTCCTGCATTTGATAATTTTGAAATTATGGTAACCGGTATGATCTAGTACATCCAATCCAATCACTTTTAGTTATGTGATAAAAAGGCACATAACCTAAGAAAAATTGCATAAAGTTTAAAATAGAAAAAATGTATATTACATTAATACATTTTTTTTGCGAATCATTGCTTCTGCATTACCAATAGTCTGAGATTATTATGTTGATTTGTTTCAGATCAATCAGAAGAAATAATATTCCTAGAGAATCATAGTTTATAGAAGAAACCAAGACGACGTCAGCGATTTGGGAGAACTATCATATGCATTTTACTGCGTTGCGCATGACTACAGTAAACAAATCAAATGTATGTGCTGCATTGAACTAGTCTGGGTTATACGCTTTTTTTAGCACAATTTTGTAGTGATTGGATGTACTAGATGCTACTAGTTATCAAGATGACTGGAAAATTGTTGTGCTGATTTGTTTCGGATCAACCATTACTTTTCGGAAAGAATTATAGTTCACAGAAGAAAACAAGATGACAGCAAGTTGGGAGGTGAATCAGAGTACACATGCAGCAAACGGGAAGAACTAGGAAAAAGAAACCTGGGGATTCTGCAGTTTCGGATCCATTAGCACAGGCCAGTTCATCATTCTCTTTTTTTCTTCTGTTGCCTCCCTGCGATGTCCTCTTCTGCGTTTTGTTTTTCTTGGATCTGCTGTAGCCGCCTCTTCTGTGCTTTATTTTAGGTTTTCTTGGAGAGAAGAAACCGTGTCGGATCCGTTTTAGGCTCAGTTTTTTACGGTTTTTTTTGGGCTCAGTTTTAGATGGGCCAGCACCGTGGAATTTATCTCGTGCTTTGAGGTTTCGTGTTGGGCCATAACGGGTTGCAATCTGGGAAATGCGGGCCCGTTAAAGTTGCATGTGGGCTGGACATACAAAAGGTACAGAAAATTAGGCCTGCAAGAGCCACCACACGATTAAGATCCAACGGCTATCAGAATCGACTGAAATGAATTTTTTTTTCAGGCGACTGTGCAATAGACGCCCCCATATTTAATTGGGCCAAAATAACTATTTCTAGCCTCTAGTCCATCACTATTCAATTAGCCGGCTGGCCCGACCGAAAACGCACCGCGGCCCAGCCCACTAATTCGCGCGATAGAAACGATGTCCCCGTCTCCCAGATGGCCTGATGCATCCGATCCCCATCCTGCCCAATCCCTAACCCTAGCCGAGCTGCCCGAGTAGGTGAGTAGCAGCCCGCGACCCCGCGTCAACTGCGTGGTCCGCGCCTCCGGCCTCCGGCGCCGCGCCGGCGTCAGGCGACCGCCATCTGGGCTCTCCGGCTTTCCACTCCAGCCTTCCGCTTCGCCCTCCAGCAAGAAAGGCGAGCGCGCCTCTGCCCTCCAGCCGCTTCAGCACTCCGTCGGCACCGCGAGTCCGCGACACCGTCTGGAGGGTGGATCTGGGCTCCGGCAGTCTAGCTCCGCGCTGGCGCGCTGCACGACTGGCGACCACGCCTCCGGCTCTTCGCTCCGCCATCACCACGCATCGCATCACCTCGGCTCCGCCGACTGCCGCCCCAGCAGTAAACGATCCTAGCTCGCGCTCTGGCCTTCGCGATCGATGAGTACTTTTGCTACTGTAAACTATTGTATGTTAATTATTGCTACGGTAGATCTTTATGTTTTATACTGAAATTTTTTTGTATAATTTCAAACATTCATTCTAAAATTTCTGCGTCCGCCATCAAGAAGACTGCATCTACTTCATGCATGAGTGCTACGCCAAGACAAACTAGCGAGCTGAGAATCCTCTCCGCAACTGCAGCGTGTACAGCGTAAGGGACGGGACGACCTCGCCGTTGTTTCCGGAGAAGGCGGTGCTGCCAGGGTGCACTGGACGGTGGTTCCCGACGTGGATTTCCCCCGCCGGATTTAACTGATCAGCCTTGTTGCTGTTTCCTCCGTAGCTTGTTTTCTGATCAAATGTGTCTTAAAATTTTAATGTGCACCATCATTCTAGAGTTTTAATATTTGTTCTAAGAAAACTGATTTGCTATTCATCATTCAAATATTTTTTTTGGAAAATAGTCATGTTTTCTCAGCGTCGAATCCACTATGAGATTCATATGTGCCAGAAATGGATTCCAAGAGCCGGCGACGTCTTCGGCGCTGCCTCGGGTGGAGTTACGACGGCAGCAGAAGCTAGGATTGCTCGTTGATTTAAATCTAACGGCCCAAAATTCAACGGTCATTGCTCGTTAGTCTTCCCCTAAGAAACTTTCCCGCTTATCAATTAAGTCTCCTTTGACAATTGAAACTTTTGGACAAATTAGTCAATTTGCCTTCTTCCTTTTTTAAAATAGTACATATAACTGATCAGTTCATAAAACTCAAGAAAGATTTAAAATCAAAGGCCAATTGGCAGCTAAAAATTCCAGTGGTGCTACCAACAAGACCCCGAGGATGGATCAGCTCGGACACATATGAAGATGAATCATAAGTAGATTACTCAAATTTCCTCGTCGGCTCCAAGTTCTTACATGTTCCTATAGTTGCACGAAACTGAACGCCGTGAAGCAAGTCAAACATCCTCAAGACGAGCAGTAAACGTCTTCTTCCTTTCGCATGAACGTTAATTCGGTAGGAAGTAGGTCTGTAGGAGCTCACACCTGTTTTCTGTTCCTCCTTAATGAAACGCGTAGAGGCTGTATAATTCGAGAGACCTGCAGGCACACACATTCTGAAGTCGCCAAACTAGCCGTTTCGGAAACACAGACGTTCATATTTGCTTAAGCTAATAAGAACAGGACTATCAATGCCGTACGTGTCGCCGTTTGGCAGTTGACAGTTGCGTGTCACAATGGGATCGTGCATTATCGTGCAGCTAGGTTATAAACGTCCGTCATGTCGGCACAGCTCGCACGACCACGGATAGCCTTATCTCGCTCAATTCATTTAAGCTTGTTATTTCTGATTTATTTCTAATCATTTCTAAATATCGTTTTTTTTTTCCTGATTTTTAGTTTTTAAAGCTTTTTTACTGGTTCTTTTTTTCGTATTTGTTTGTATTATCTGTGATTAGCTAACATATCTTTCTATTTTTAAATTTTTTTAAAATTTAATTATACTAAATAAGTCATCATAGTTACAGTGTAATTTCAGCTAATTACAGTACAATTTCAGCCATAATATACTTTTTCTTTCAGCAACTGAGCGGGCTGTTAAATTAGAGCCAACTGCGAACTCCATCGACTATGTGATCCTCAATAGGGGGGAAAATCTGAACCTCTATCTACTGACAAGAATTGCAAATACTAATAACTTTCAAAAATATATGTTAATAATTGCATATAATGGTGTATATATAAGCTTGGTGTTGTGTGTTGTGGTCACAGTGCGGAGGTTATTGAAGACCATGGCGTTCAGTGGCTCCCAGAAGCTAGTGCTGTTGGCCCTGTCTCTGCTCCTCTCGTCGGCGATGGACGGCGTTGAGGCGCAGCCGATCGTGCCGGCGGTCATATCGTTCGGGGACTCGACCATCGACGTCGGCAACAACAACTACCTGCCGGGCGCGGTCTTCAAGGCCAACTACGCGCCGTACGGGGAGAACTTCGAGCGACATAAGGCCACCGGGAGGTTCTCCGACGGCAAGATCGTCACCGACATCACCGGTTGTTACGCCACCCATACATACAATACATACACATCCTGCAACTCTGACACCTAGGATGTAACGTACGTGTGTGGTTGTTGCAGCTCAAACGCTCGGCTTTGAGAGCTACGCGCCGCCGTACCTCAGCCCGGAGGCGTCGGGGAAGAACCTTCTCATCGGCGCCAACTTCGCCTCGGCGGCGTCCAGCTACTACGACGACACGGCGGCCATGTATGTAAGTATACATATATAACATTGTTGAAGACTTCAAGCGAAGGTTTATATAGAGCGAGCAGTTTTGGGTTAGTACAAGGAATGAAGGAACCCATTTTTAGTAGTACATGATCGATGATCCTACAAATGCTTATATGCTTCTGCGTACATAGGATGCGATCACGTTGACCCAGCAGCTCAAGTACTACAAGGAGTACCAGTCCAAGCTCGCGGCGGTGGCCGGGCGCAGCAAGGCTCGCTCCATCCTGTCCGACGCGCTGTACGTCGTCAGCACCGGGACCGGCGACTTCATCCAGAACTACTACCACAACGCCTCCTGTCCGCCCGCTACAACGTCGATCGGTACTGCGACCTCCTCGTCGGCATCTTCTCCGGCTTCGCCAACGTCAGTACGACGACGTTTCAACTGCTCTGCATGCATGGCGCCATGGATCATGTCGTTGTGATTTGTGCTGCTTGAATCTGTTGCGTGCAGGAGTTGTATAGGCTGGGGGCGCGGCGGATCGGCGTGACGTCCATGCCGCCGCTGGGCTGCCTGCCGGCGTCGATCAGGCTGTACGGCAAAGGCGGCAGCGGGTGCGTGCGGAGGCTCAACGGCGACGCCGAGACCTTCAACCGGAAGCTGAACGCCACCGTCGAGGCGCTGGCGAAGCGGCACGCCGACCTCAGGATCGCCATCTTCGACATCTACACGCCCCTCCGCGACCTTTCCGAGGCACCCGCAACGCAAGGTCGGTATGGTATCGTGAAGATTAATTCGTGCGTGCTCATGTCGTGACGCTGATGTGGTGGTGGTTGATTAGGCTTCTCGGAGGCGAGGAAGACGTGCTGCCTGACGGGGACGGCCAACACGAGGGTCTACCTCTGCAACCCGGCTACGGACGGGATGTGCCGGAACGCCAGCAGCTACGTGTACTTCGACGGCGTGCACCCGTCGGAGGCGGCCAACGTATTCATGGCCGAATCCATGGTCTCGGCGGGCATCAGCTTAGTCACGTAACGGCGTGGATCAACCAGAGCAGCAGCTGCAGGTGCAGCGACGAGCTAGTCACCGCTTGCGAGTCTATCTGCCGCAGCTCATTAGTTAGTTTCGCAGGTCCTGTTGCGTTGCCGCCTAAGAAAAACGGTCTCCCGTCCCGTGCCGTTTGCGTCCCAGGAATTGCACGGCCAGTCCAACTATGTATTCCGTAGCAGTTAATAAAGTTTGTTTCCTGCAAATATGAGTGTTCCCTATACAATTTTTTTCGATCACAAGGCGGACATACACGCACATACATTACTAAGTATGCATACTTATATACACACGACTACAATATTGGTAAAGATATACTGCAACAAAATGAAACATCTCATACAATAATTTGAGAAAGTTGTTGCGATAAATCCAAAACATATTTGCAACAAGCATACCGAATAAGGAATTGGGCATTTGAGCATCGCTAACGAGCCAGGCTCCAAAGAGGATAAAGCGGCAGTAGCCCTAATGTGGGCACCCTATGCCTACTGTGCCCAAGTAAAACTAAAAAAAATAAACTATTCCAACAAAAATAAAGCATTGTTGCAATAAAATAAAAGGGCCACCGAAACAACTACAACAATTTTAGTAAGATGTTCCAACAACAAGAAAAAACAATGGTCACGACAACTCGACTTACCAATTGCAACAATTATAGCATCATGATTGGAAGACAAGTCAGCAGTTGGCCCACACCATCGTCTTGTCGCTGGTAGGCTTGGATATGGTAAGGGTGAAGGTAGGTCACACCACCACCTCGGTGTCAGGACCACGCCATCCTCTGCTTGCATCCTCTTTACCGATGAGTTTAGATCTGATTAGGGTGAGCTCAACCCACATCACCAAATCCATACCGAGCTCAAAGAGACCTTGCTGCCCAGCCATGGAGCTCAGGATGCCTCACATACCCTGCCATGACACTCCACCATCACTTGTCAATGTGGGCTTGGGTGGTCTCAAACGCCATTGCACAGGAGGAGCTCTGATCGTATCTCACCAGAGGCCGATAGAGAGAGGGAAGGAGCAGCATGGCGCCAGCGATGGGCTCTTGGACGATGAACTCCGACCATCGACAAGCCACCAGAGGGGGAGATGGAGGAGCCATGGGGGTGGTTGGAGAAAACGGCTCACCGAAGAGGTCACCAGTGGTAGCCTGACTAGAGCATGACAGAGTAACAGACAAGCGCAGCCAAAGCTTGTCATATGTATGCTTGGCTTGAGAGAGAAGGAGAGAGATGGTTGGATGGATGAGGATGGGTGATCTGGTTGGATGAACAAGAATGAGTGGCAGGACGTTTGAAACTAGGAGTGATGCTTGGAAGCGTCATAGCAATTCCTTTCTTTTTTCCTGAATTTCATAAGTATGTGTAGGTCCTGAAATTAACATCATGCCTCAGATAATATGGAGCCATAAACTCACCATGGTTCTTGTGTATTAAGGTATAAGAGTTTTCCGTTATTGTGGTAATGTAATCCGGGGATATCCCTTCTAGAGAAAAAAGATTAAAGTATAAGATGGTCAAAAAGGACCCAAGAGCAAATGTTATAACTGGAATTGTCGTTGCCAGTCAGATGTACTAAGTAGCACGTTGAATTGAGCATTTTGATTTCGGGTTTGCCGTACGTAAGTTGCACGGTTGTTGTTAACTCATTGATTTTCTTGGCCTTCGCTTAGCTCTGAGATGTGTGAGTGATTCTATATCGACCCAATGATTAAAAAAAATATGAATCACACTTAAAGAGAGCATAAGCATAGGTAACATTTTGATTTTTTAATCGCACCTTAATGTTTGATTGAGATAAAACAGAATGACAAAGAATGCCGCCTAAACGACAGCGACCGCCCATTAGAGAACTATCCCAGCTTCTCCAGCAACAGATATCCATCCAATCCACCGGTAACTCATTAACTGATGAGCAACAGCCTACAGGTTATATCAAATCCAACAGCTGAAATCAATGCCCATGTAAGGGACATTTATTTATGCATGCACTTGTCATTTTGCCAAACTCTCAAGGGAAAAAAATAGCTGCCAACCATCTGCTGTACACCTGCCAGTGGGAAAGGAAAGAAACCTTTCGCCAGAATGCACACCACAGCTCCACGAATCACAACCAAGCACATTATATCGTTCGTACATTACAGAGCATTCAGGTTCCAGGGTTTCTGAATAGTGTTAATGTGTTAAAAGGATTTCCTAACCTGCAAGCAAGGCTGTACCACTGACTGCAGCAATAACTACGAAATGAAAGGCTGAAACTCCGAAACACAAGGACGGCACAGAGCGTTTTTAGCTTTTAGTTTTGTAATTATAATTTTCTCATTTTTTTTAGTTTTTATTTTTTTTCTTATTTCTTTTCATTGTCCATGATAACGTAACCTTTTAAATTTTAATTATATTAAAAAACTAACAGCAACTACAGTATAAAAAAATAAACTACAGTATAAAAAAATAAACTTTAAACAGTGCCACACAGTGCACAAAGCCAAAGCTTTAAGCCTAGTGGAGCGGGGCCTTAAACGTTTTTGATTTTTAATAGTTTTGGCTTCTAGTTTCTAGTTTTATAAGAATAAAGCCGTTTAAAATATGTTAACTTCTCAACGCAGTTTTTTCTTATTCCTTTGCGTTATCTGTAGAGATATAATGGTTTTTTTTTCTTTTTTATTTAATTGAATAGCTTAGAAAAACTATGAATCACTATAGCATTATTTTAACTAAAAATAAAAGCTATTAGAAAAGGATGAATTGGACGGGTCTTGTCAACAACTTCACCTCGGGTGCGGATTTTACTCTTTTTTTTTACGTGAGTCTAAAGTGGTAACTACCAATTATAGTTTGAAGTACATAATAATCCCAGCTGTTGGCAATGTTAAAGAGACAAAAACGATTAGATAAAAATATCAGTTAGATATTAATCAGAGCAAAGCCTCCAATTCAAGTACTAAGGATTGTTACTGTTTCCAAAAGATCTATAGTAGCAGAGGATGTCACTTCTGAAATTTATATTCTCTCCACATATATATAAATAAATCTAAATCGTTTCAGAAAAACTATGGCCACGCAGAAGTTCTCTTTTCTGTTTTACATATGTAACAAAGAAGCGCACCAAAAACAAGTCTTTAGTGTCCAAGGATCTTACAGTGAAAATTAGCAGGTATGAAGTTCATAAGCCTACAAAATAGGCTGCAAATATATTAAGTTGTGTAGCATATCCAATCCCAGAGAGTAACAAAGTTGAAAATAGGTTAGGTTCTTTTGAACTAATGGCTTATGACTTATGATTTAAATATTTAAATTCAGGATGTTCGTGAGAGGTAGTGCGCGCAAGAAAATAGTCACATACGATTTTTGTTGGTACAACTAAACTTAATACATTTTTTACTACAATCTTCTTATTAACCTGTCTTAAAAAATGTACTATTTAAAAACTAGTTACTATAGATAATATGGACATAAGCCCATTTAAACCATATCAAATCCACCCTAACAGTATCTCAAACCAGAGCTAAGAATTAAGTGACCTGAAATTACTAACCGGTCAGAATTATTTCTCCAGTCTGGCAAGGGAAACCGGTTCGATCTGGTGTTTCATTTGCTATAGGTCTGACATATGAAGTTTTCTTCGAAACATTGCGGTCTTCTCTGCGGTCTGCAGTCCGCACAGCAAAGAAATTAATGAAGCTCAGCGGTGGACCTAGACATTGCTCCGCCCGGATTCTCTGACGTAAGTCAGGTGACGTTGGGTCACTGACGCGTGGGCCCACGAGCCGTGGGCCCACACGTCTTGTGGGCCCACGCGTCAGTAACCCAATGTCACCTAACGTTACATCAGAGGATCTGCGCCCGATATTGCTATGTAGGAAAGTTGGAGAGACGGTCAAGAAAATAATTTAAAATAGTAATATACCTCGAAGTCATTTACATGTTCTCCAACAGCAGTTTGATCACACAAGCAGCTCAAAACTGCAATAACGCAACTGGGCCACGCGCAGAGTGGTTGTTAGTGCACATAAAAAATAGTTGGCCAACGAACAGCAGGGAAGTAGCTAGAGATGGCAACGGGTAAATACCTATCGGGTATTGCCATTCCATATCCGTACTTGCTAGGTGTAAATTTACCCGTCGGGTTACCCGTATCCGCACGTGGGTAGGAAAATTTACTCATACCCGTACCCGCGTGGGTATTACTACCCGACGGGTAACCCATACCCGCAAGTATACCCGGTTCAACACATAAGAATATCATCAATTTAGACATTCATTAATCATATATGCCAAGCACGAAAACGTCTAATGATCAAAATTAGTACATCACATAAACATACTTGACAAGACCATATCAACATATGACAAACAAATAAACAATCAACAACAAGTACAAATAAACAATCAACAACAAGTAGATAATAAAATTAACATTTGAGTGGGATGTCTAGTTGTCTAATGCGGGTATTCATTACTCATGGGTAGGCGGTATGGGTAGTATATACCACACCCGCACTCCGCCTACCCGGCGGGTGAGGATTTCACCCAATAACGTACCCATGGGTACATAAAATTTTCCATACCCGTCTCTTTATCGGATAAAACCCATCGGGTATTCGGGTATCGGGTACCCATTGCCATATCTAGAAGTAGCGATGTACTCTGCAAGAGAATCAGAGAAGGTATCATGTTCCAAAACAGTTTCCGGCTTCTAGTTTTAGATAGAAGACAAAAGTTAATTTGGAACGGATCCATTGTTTAACGTGGCTTTTCTCTTTTTATTTTTTCTTTGTATTATTTATGCGATATAACAGTGTTTTTTTTATACTTTTTATTTATTTTTCTTTAATTGAATACCTAAAAAAACAACACTGCTTGTATTATTTTAGCTAAAAACTACACAGCTAAAAACCGAGAGTCTAAGCACTTTTGAACAGAGCTACAGTGCAAAAGGAGAGTGCTTGTAGTTTCTCCAAATAGCATATCGTATAAAATGTCCCTCAGTGGCTCGATGCTGCAGTTGGGTACGATAGTTATACCGCTTCTTTACTTTAAAAGTTGACGGCTTTTGATTTTTACTATAGTGTCTAACTTTTAAACAGAGTATTTTTTAAGATGAGGTCTACAAGTTAAACGATCTACACGTTAAAAGCCCAATATCTGTATCAGCTAAAGTCACAAGTAAGTATCTGTCTCTACGTAATCTGTATCGTAAACAGTTAAAATTTAAAAATTTTAACTAAAAATCATAAGCCGCAGCCGAAAAGAACAGAATTAGCTCGTGATAATAACTTTTCTAAATGAACTGGTGACTGGGACATAACTTCTAGAATGTGATAATAACTTTTCTAAATGAACTGGTGACTGGGACCTAACTTCTAGAATGCAAGCACCATCATCCACAGTGACGACAGAGAAAAAATTAATGTGGAAACTTCAAGAATGGAGCCAACGGTATTTCCAGTTGAAGGGAGTACTACTAGTTTACTTGGCCCAATGTATGCTCCACAGATGTTACTTTACACTATCTAGAACTGACAGATGTTACTTCACTGATCAGAATTGTTTGCACTGATTGAATAGATAGGACTTACCATTCTGGTATGTAACGACCGGGAGCTGAATGGATCTGTTTCAACTCAGCAGTTCACATCGAGAAGTATAACCATCAAAAGGAGACCGAGAACCCATCTGGACACATTCAAAATTTACATAAAATCCCTGATAGCTGCTATTAAGAAAGCAGGAATTTTTTGTTCATCTGAAGGATAACATCTTCGAATGCCTCACAGCCATCGAAACTTTGCCCTTTATTGTTCCAGTTTTGCAACCTATCATGAAGATCAATTACTAAACACTTGACCTGCCCCGTTCAGCACTTCAAGTAATAAATTTACACACTTGAACACGTATGGGCCTGTCTTGGTTCTGAGTTGACTGACAAAATGACATGTATCGTCACATTCAAAGATCACTGAAGACATACTCCGTATATTATGACCGGAGGAATGCCCCGCAGGACGCTCGGCCACGTTGCCCCGCCCGTGCGCACTGGCCGGCACATGGCGGGGAATCTTCGTACGGTCGGGAGAACCATTTTTGCGAAAAACCCCCTCTATTTTTCTGAAAATACGTAAAGGTCCTTGGTTCTCGCAAAAAGGTCCCTACCAGTTTTTTTAAAAACGCTTTTTTTTTGCAAAAACACCCCTCCACTTCTCCGAAATTTTGTATACTTTGCAGGATAGCGCCCCGCGGTTTTCTAAATTACATACGGGTCCTCGTTTAGTTACGTACAGGCCTTCGATTTTTTTACGAAAAAGACCTTTGACTTTTTTGAAAATACATATGTGCCCTCGATTTTTTAAAAAAAACTCCTCACGAATTATCGCCTCTTTTACTTCGGTACACACGGTGGCTGACGCGACGTGACGCTGCGCCTATGAGGCTAGTATGGTCAATAATGCCAAGCCAGCCAAAGATGAGACGTGCACCACTTAAACCACATCTTCCAGTAAAACCTCCGCAGCTGGGTGAAAAACCATCATTACAGGCATGATCTTTTGTTTTTCACTAAACCTCATTTGTGTGACGAGCCTTAATTCATGGGATAAATACCGTCCGGAGAAAGACTAGGCGGTATCAGTTTGGTAGGATAAGAGACTAATTATAGATGAAAATAAATCCTTAAGAGAAAAGACTATACTAATTTATCTTCTTTATGTTATTACTTGAGAATAATAATTACAATTGGCCTCCTTATATATAAAGATCTCCTAACAATTATAAATAAGATCGATTTAAATAATATCTTTCATAACTAATAGATATAATATCAAACAACTAATCTTATTTCAATCCTAACCAATCAAATGGAGGGTACTGTTTACGTGCATGAACAGTGCATATGAATAGTAGTTCCAGGACGTGACAACTTTTCTTCCTTCAGCGACAGCTCGTCCTTGAGCTGTAATGGCGGCCATGGTTGCATCCCTAGGAGATCCCAAGTTGACGAGAGCTCGCGACGCGCATCGTGACCTTGAAAGTTGTGGGCTCCACGTACAAGTGCAGCAACATTCATGGCATCTGCGTTTGCCACGGCAGGCGCGGTGGCAACCAGGATAGCGTTGTGGTAGGCTTTCACGATGCAATTCCCAGGGCAGGCTTTGGCAGAGCGATGGCCGCCTTTGGCAACACCACGCTAGGACATGGTAGGGTCGCAGTGGGCATCGGTAATACCCCAGTACGTTGCGGCAGTGACATGGTTGCTGCAGCAGGCTTTGGCAACAACACAGCTGTCGCGACAGGATGTGGTAGGGTTGCGGAAAGAGTCGACAGAACCGCGGCTATCACGACGTGTTCTAGCGGCACCGTGGTGGCTATTGGGCATAGCGCTGCAGCCACCTCTTGTTACGCTTTCTTCTTATTCATAATTTTCTCTAAGACGACATACATGTTGAGGAAGATGGCTGACATGTTCTTGTGATGTCGTTGGTACTAGTGGCCATCTTATTGGCGTTAGCCTTTATCATGACTAATGACTCGACAATCAAAGTCATGATAGCAGAAGTCATGGGGAGGGATCGACTGTTCTGATACCAAATGTGATGAACCTTAATTCATCGAGGTAAAGACCGTTGAAAGGAAGGCCAAAGGTGTCGACTGACAGATGAGGGCTAACTATAGATGAGGGAGAAGAACCTTAGGAGGAAAAACTAGACTAATTCATCTTATTTGCTTCATTACTTGAGAATAATGATTACAATAGCCCTCCTTATATAAAGGGCTCTCTTAACAATTATGGATAAGATCAATCTAAATAATATCTTTTCTAACTAATAGATATGATGCCAAACAACTAATCTTATCTAAAGGAAACTAATCTTATCTTAATCCTAACCAATCAAACGGAGGGTATTGTTCACACGTATAAACAGTGTACATAAATAGTAATTACAGGAATTTTTGTACGGATAATCCATTTTTTATTCGAAATTACATAAATATACCCGCGGGAAAATTTTTTACAAAAATAGGCTCCAGTCGCCTAATGGTTGGGCGACTGGAGCTTTTCGCCCAACCGGATCGCGATACCGTGGAGAGTCTACGAACCGTTGGGCATTAACTCCGATCGCCCAATCTGTTGGCGATCGAATCGATCGCCGAACCGTTGGGCGACCGAGGGTGGATACAAAACGCGCTCGCCACCGACCGACGGCCACTGCTTTCTTCTGCAGAGAAGAGAAGGGGAAAGGAGAGGAGGAGAAGAGGAGGGGGAGAGAAAGAGAGGGAGAGGAGGAGAAGAGGAGGAGAAGAGGGAGGGGAGAGAAAGAGAGGGAGAGGAGGAGAAGAGGATAGGGAGTGCGCGATTTCCAGGTAATTTTTTGTGTTATATTTTTTGTTAGTGTAGATAATTAGTTTAGAAATATAGTTAGTGTAGATAATTAGTGTAGAAAGATAGTTAGTGTAGATAATTAGTTTAGAAATATAGTTAGTGTAGATAATTTAGTGTAGAAAGATAGTTAGTGTAGACAATTAGTGTAGATAATTAGTGTAGATAATTTAGTTTAGAAAATATAGTTTAGAAAATGTAGTGTAGAAAATTAGTTTAGAAATATAGTTTACAAAAATAGTTTAGAAAATGTAGTTTAGAAATTTAGTTTACAAAATTAGTTTAGAAAATGTAGTTTAGAAATTTAGTTTACAAAATTAGTTTAGAAAATGTAGTGTAGAAAATTAGTTTAGAAATATAGTTTACAAAAATAGTTTAGAAAATGTAGTTTAGAAATTTAGTTTACAAAATTAGTTTAGAAAATGTAGTGTAGAAAATTAGTTTAGAAATATAGTTTACAAAAATAGTTTAGAAAATGTAGTTTAGAAATTTAGTTTACAAAATTAGTTTAGAAAATGTAGTGTAGAAAATTAGTTTAGAAATATAGTTTACAAAAATAGTTTAGAAAATGTAGTTTAGAAATTTAGTTTACAAAATTAGTTTAGAAAATGTAGTGTAGAAAATTAGTTTAGAAATATAGTTTACAAAAATAGTTTAGAAAATGTAGTTTAGAAATTTAGTTTACAAAATTAGTTTAGAAAATGTAGTGTAGAAAATTTAGTGTAGAAAATTAAATGTAGAAATTTAGATGTAGAAAGTTTAGTGTACAAATTTAGATATAGGAAATTTAATGTTGAAATTATTGTATAAATTTAGATGTAGAAAATTTAATGTAGAAATTATTGTACAAATTTTGCAGGTATGACTCGTGCTGGACGTGACTCCGAGTGGCCTGGACGAAGTGGACCAGTTTTTCGCGTCTACACCGGAGTGGCCTGGACACTTCTCCGACGTAGCACCGAGGTTATCTCTAGCAGGCCTCTCCCGGTGCACCGGAGAGCACACAAGAGGTGCAATGACTCCACCACATGCGGCGGATAGACACCCTCCTCCTCGCTTTACTTTTCGGATCGTCCTAACCCGTTGCACCGAGGAGGGCCAAGCGAGGCCGTATGGGAGGACGCGGCGCGGTGACGGGCACACGGGGTGACTAGTGAGGCGACGCTGCAGATGCTATATATGTTATGCATGTAATGAAAAACATGCGGCATGTTACTCACGATTATATTATGAAGTTTATTTAAATTTCTGAAGTCTATTATCTCTCTCCGCATAAACTATCTCACTTAACGATGTATGTATCGATCGTTCAGACTCAATCTTTCATGAAAAAAATTTTAAAACTTTTTACACACCTACAATATACAATGAACATAAACTTTTATTACAACTTCACCGTATTTTTTACCCGTTCAACGTTACAAAATTCACAAAATCTAAAACAATACACGGGGGCTACATGAAGTCGCCCTACGGGATGGCGACTGCATTTTAGTCGCCTAACGGGATGGCGACTGCATGCTAGTCGCCTAACGGAAGAGCGACTGGATGTAGTCGCTCTACTATGCAGCGAGACATACTGTGTCGCGGTCTGGTTGGGCGATAGGCTCCAGTTGCCCAACCATTCGGCGACTGGAGCCTATTTTTGTAAAAAAATTTCCCGCGGGTATATTTATGTAATTTCGAATAAAAAATGAATTATCCGTACAAAAAGTTCGTAATTACAGCACATGACAATTTGACTCCAGAACTAGCCCAGTGCTTGTGTAGTGTAGAAGCACATTACAGTCCTGCTCATATTCCTATATTAAACCCTAGGGGATTCCACCTCGAGGAGTGCAGCCACATCAGTATCTTTGCATAAAGGTCCTCCGATTTTCAGTTTTGCATATGGGTCCTTAGTTTTTGCAGAAAGGCCTCCGCCATGTTAGCGTTTCATAAAAAAGCCCTCTATTTTTTTGAAATTATATGCGTGTCCTCAAATTTTCCAGGAAGGTCCTACTTTTATGGGATGAAGTCCTACGATTTTCCTGAATACGTATGGATCCTTGATTTTTTTAAAAAAAGCCCTTCGTTTTTTCGGAAATAAGTACACATCCTTGATTTTTCTAAGAAAGCCTCCCCTTACAAGTTGTCGGGTCTTTTGCTTTAATCCACGTGATAGCTAGCGTAACGTGACACCGTGTTTCCACTGCTAGTTAATACAACCAGAGGACACAAGCAACACTCCTAAGGAATCCGCAAATGCAGAAAAATAAGGCATGAGGTAGGGAAGTCTGATATTTCTTCATGTTGCACCTGACTAATGGCAGTTGGGCTACAAAACTTCGCACAGCGATCTTCAAATTCTTTAATCAGGGAACTGACAGGGTTAGTTGACCCAGGAAGTTTCTTTGTATCCCCAACTGTGGGCATTCGCAGTTTCCTCCTGTGATTTACAGTACTAGTATGGTATGCATTTTTTTTGTTGTTCCTGGCCCAAGAGTGTGATAACTCAAAAATATTGTTATCCCAACATCTGGCGTTGATCTTCATTGGAAGGGCATAGCACCCAAGAAAGGTTAAAGGCTGCCCTCTGAGCAAGACTGATATCACTTATTGATTCGGCAATTATCTCCTTGGATAATGTTTCTGATAAATAACCCTGCGAACCTTCCATGTGGAATAGTAAAGCAGTGGCCAAATTCAACCAGATAGGGTAATTAATAATCATCGACCTGCAGCACCACAATTAGAAGAGGTGAAATTAGCTTCGAATTGGACAAAATTCTAAAAAAACCTAATAGTAGTGTTTGTATATTAAATAAGCATACCAAGCAGAACTACATTTCAATTTGACCAATCCCTTTGATGGTTGTGATTGTAAGTTTTTCCATAAAGAGCGACTGGTTCTTGTTTTGCCCAAATAAACCATAGTGTCTATATAAAAAACTCGACCTGCGGGGAAGAATCCCCGGCATTGCTTAAGAAGAAGGTCTTCTCACGCACCGAGAAAACCCGAACCCTGCTCCACCCTTACACAGCGCACCATCGCCCGACCTTGTGAGACTACCGGCGGATCCTTTGGATCAACGCTGGCGGCCTTAGACCTGTGCTTTGGTGTGGTAGCAGGCGAGGATTTTTTCCCCAAGCCTGAAATTCGCTCCCACTAGAGTCGAACCTGGACTGGGTGCTACTGAGCCTCTAACCATTGGGCTAGAGACCCTTTCGCGTCTATATAAGAAAGAAGATCCAAAAATCTCCTGCATGATATGGGTCCAGTTAGTATTGCAAGCCACTTTGTTGGCTTGGGAAATAAGCATGTGAAAAGGGAAATCTCTGTCCCAATTCCATGGATATTCCCCATGCCATTGGCCCGAAAAGAACATCTAATACTGATGACACCATTGCAGTGTGAAGTTCTAGCACAGAACCCAGACCCCTGCATAAATAAATAAGCAAATTTTATAAGAATATCTCCTTAAACAACCGGCCCAGAATGTATAATTCATCGGGACAATATTCAGAACTGTGTAAATCTAACATCCTTAATAGTGTTATGGGTAAAATATCATTTAGACCTGGAGGAAGAAATGGTACAGAGGATTAAATAACTAAGTTTCCAGTTAATAGAGTTTCCATGTACAGAAGATTAAATACTTAACCGTCGATGAAATTTGACAACAAACACTAACAAATATTGCATCCATTTATTCATTTTCAGGTATTTTATAGCCAAGGCCTGCAGAGTTCATTTGGTCGTGCTCATCGCCCAGTCTTCTAAAATGAACTTCAAATTTGCTGATTTCAGGCTTGAGACACACCACCTTTAAACTGTAACATCTGCAGTTTTATGTGTAAGTGTAAAAATGCGTGGAGAAGCCAACTGAAAAAAAAAATCAGTGTTAAAAAACAACGTATAGAGCATTTACTACGAGTATTGTGAGGTGTGAACTTACGTCGAAAGAAACCAGATATGAAATAATGATCATCTCCATAAACATAGGTGGGGAGCAAACCAAGCATATTAAAACCACACACCATGCCATCCGACCATGTAATTCTTTTCTCAGACAAAGCAAGGGCCTTCTAATTGCTTCCTGTAGCATCACTGAAAGATCATGTTTTAGAATTGATGGATCGAGATAACATAAAAGGACCCTACCAAAGAAGGTGTATTGTCAATCAGTAGAATATGTAAAAGAACTGGCAGGCACATGTTGCTCAAGTCCAGCCAACAGCAGAAGTCATCACCTTATGTAAGCATAAATATGATGTATGGATTGTCAAATGTCAATATTGTACTAAAGTGTAAAAACAGTAGAAAAGTTTTGAGGAAGAGAGAGGAAAACCAAAGGAAAATTTACACAGTAAGTCCAAAAGATCAATGAAAACTTTGGGGATTCCCATTGCATTTCAGCATGTATTTCCTTATTCCGTTATGAATAACGCTTGTATTAATCATAAGGCCAATGAACAAATATATATAAAAGCACAAGTATAACATACATGTAGTTCCTTATACAACAGAAAATACATAATTAATAATACACATCTAATACCCTCTCAAACTTATAGTGGATCACAACATGAAGTTTGGAGAAATAGAAATCAGATAATGTGGTCTGTGCCTTCATGGAAAAGTCTCACAATCAAGCTCAAGACACATCAAGAGTAACAACTGATCCTCGCACTTGTGTACATATGTAGAAAGCATCAACATCAATATACTTTGTAAACTCATACTTACCGGATCTTTAGCAATGTTAATAGCACTTTGCATGTCGGATAAAAGAGGAATCAAAAGCGAAATAAAAACATCAAAATCCTTAAGTAACCACCGTAACCAAGTAACCTTCATAGTCAACAAAGTCATACCTCGCAACTCAGTCTCATCACTTGAATGAGAAACTGTTGTCTGCTTCTTAGCCTTTCAAGCAATGAGAAAACCACAAAAAAAACACAATAGATAGAGAAAGACCGAATCAGAGCGATCACTAGCCCGAGTAGCATCAGAATATGCCTGGAACTGTAAAGAGCTGGAGCGAGAGAAAAAAATACAGCGAGTGATGGTTCCACAAAGATATCATAAAACACAAAGAAGATGACTAAAAGTGGAGCTAAGTGGAAGTAGAGAAAAACTGACTCAAGATATGCATAGGGTACGAAATGTTGATGCTAATCTACCTAGGCAAAAACCTAGATGCTAATCTAGTCAAGTGGCCATAGACCATGAACCCCACCAGCCGACGACGAGGGGAACCCCATCTCCCAATTCATGATTCTTTGTTGATGCTTGACATCTTGCCCCACCCACACGCCTGTCAAGGTAAGCACTCCTACTCTATGCTATCTCTTCCTATTCTTTTGTTATTTGCGGAATCAATTTTTTTTGGTTGAATGATCATCTGCGTGCTGCTGACCGTATAGTGTGAAACAACTCAGAATTTTTGTTAGTTCTATCTAAAACTATTGGTTGGATATACCATGTAAGAACATTGCTAATTTGGCATTTTGCAAATGTTCATGTGCAGTCTGCATTGCGCGACCCTATTCTCACGCATTGATTTATTTCATCTCAAACACTGTAGGTTGACCTTAGTTCAATGTTATTAAGGCGGTAAGGCGAGGCGAGGCGACCCACCCCCCTCACATCTTTTAAGCAGTAAGGCGCGAGGCGAGGCGACACCTTATGCACATCCTAAGGCGCTAATGCAGCAACTAAAATAAGCATATTAGCAGCAGTGCAGCACATATGTACCTTATTGTTGCTATTCTTGAGCCCATGTAGCACCCATCCCCTTTCCATTGCTCTCCTACCATATAACATCTATTCCCCTTACAAGTTTTAACATATAAATTATTATAAATATAATAGATATAAATTGTATTTTAATTAATTAAGTAAATACGCATGGTGTTATGAACTTATAATATTACACTAACAAAGGCCCAAGCCCAACACTAGGGGTGGAAAAATAGCTCGAGGCTTGCAAGCCACCGAGCTCGTTATTTAGCCGAGCGGCTCGCTCGAGCTCAGAATTTTTCGAGCCGAGCCGAGCCTCCTTCGTGAGCTCGCAAAGAAACGAGCAGCTCGAGCCGCTCGCGAGCCGGCTCGCGAGCTTTTGGCTCGCCGTCGCGAATCCGCCCAGCGCCGATCGCACACCCGCCTTTATCATCGCCCACTCGCACATCCTCCCCTTTGGCTTCGCAATCCGCCTCCCGCTTGCTTCTCCACACACGCACTACAAAGAGACAGCACATCCTCCCCACCGTCTTTTGCGCGTCGATCGCGCGGTCCACGCCTCGCTCTTGGGCCACGCCGCCATCCGCAGCTCCGCTTACGCTGCGCCGACTCTCCGCTCCCGCCCGCCTCTTCTGCGGTGCGCGCGCCCTCCGCTCCATCGACTGAGATCCGCCCGCCGCCCGCTCGCTCGCCCGCCGCCTCCGCCTCCGCTCGATTCTGAGCTCCGCTCCGCTGGCGCCACGCGGCCCTCCGCTCCGCCAGACTGGGTGCTCGCCCCGCCGCCCGCTCCGCCTCGCTGGCGCTGCGCCGCCTTTCGCTCCGCCAGATCTGGTGCTCGCCGGCCGCCCGCTCCGCCCCGCTGGCGCTCGCCATTCGGGCACTCGCCCTCCGCTCCGGCCTCCGCTCCGCAGATCTGGCGCTCGCTCGCTATCCGCTCCGCCCTCCACTCGGCGCGGCCGGCCTCCGCTCGCTCCACTCCGCGCGGCCCGCCATTCGGCCGCTCCGCCCTTCATCACTTGATTTGTGGAGTTTTTGCCGCACTGCCTCGTTAGGAGATCGCGCTTGTAAATTTGATGTTTGGAGTTTTCACGCATAATCTATGACCGTATCAATTTGTAAATTTGGTGAAGGATCACTCAGCCGCAGGAAAGAGATATGAACATACACTATTTCGCTTGTTCAAGCCATTTTGGCTTGAAATGGCTTGTTCAAGCCGCTTTTGGCTTGTTCAAGCCGCTTTGGCTTGTTCAAGCCATTTTGGCTTGAAAATGGCTTGTTCAAGCCGCTTTGGCTCGGTGGCATCCGTTAGTCGCTTGTGAGTCGCTTTGGCTCGGTCCGGAGCGGCGAGTCGCTTTGGCTCGTTCGGCTCGCGAGTCGCTCGAGCCGCCACCAGCCGAGCCGAGCCTCTCGCGTAGCTCGCTTCAACGAAGCCGAGCCGAGCCGAGCCGCAGCTTTGAGCGAGCTCGGCCGAGCTCGCTCGAGCCGGCTCGGCTCGGCTCGCTTCGCACCTACCCAACACTAGCGGCTGACTCAAACCCTAGCATCGTCCGAGAAACAAAAGGCAACAAAGAGACGCCACGCCTCACGCCCTATCTCACCGCCGCCTCTCTCCCTATCTCACACCCGCCTCTCTCTCTCGCTGCCCCAATCGCATCGCGCCTCCCCGCTCTCCTCCCAACAGAATCCGCCGCCGCTTCTCTCCTCCTCCCTCGCTCCTCAATCAGCCGCTGCCTCCTGCTCTCCCTCCCAAAAGACGACGCCGCTGCCACCTCTTGGAGACTCCGCCGAGGGGGAGGCCGGCAGGGAGGGGGAGGACGAGAGGAAGGGGGAGCAGGGGAGGAAGGGGGAGGAGGTGGAGGCCGGGCATACCTGGAGATGGAGGCCGCAGCAGATGGCCACCGGCGCGCCGTTTCGAGGATGGTGGCACCACGAGGTGCGGGGATGGAGGCGGCGCTAGGGTTCGGCCCACAGCTTATGTGACAGGTTCCCCATCCCTCATTCCATCTCGTTATACTTGCTTTTTGGGGTGTTTGGGGGCCCGCCGCCGTCTTCGCTTTCCGCCCAACCGATGCCATAGCGACGCCATGGGTTTGAGGCGGACGCCATACACCCTCCCGGCAAGGCAACGCCGACGCCTTACAGCCCATCACCGCCTTACCGCCTGTTGCCGCTTTGCGACGCCAGGCGACGCCTGATAAGCATGCCTTAGTTGCCACAAAATCTAAAGGAAATACTGCTCGCAATCCGCGGCTCTTGCCTCTTGGGCACGAAAATTCATTTGGTCGGTAAGTATGACAACTGCTGGAACATGGGCCATTTCATCAGACATTAACTAAATGAAGATAGGTAAGAGAAATGCCTAATTGGCTAAAAATTATACTCAATTTCAGCAAAGCTTAGAATGAAATATCACCTTGTCATCTGTTATATGCTCGTGGTTCATCCAAACTTGATGAATTTCCAGTTCAAATATGCAAGCAGACAACAAAACTAACACATGAGATTATTTCGGACAGATTCAACATGATGCATAAATTGCAAGGAAGTGTACTAAGCGCCTGTTTGGCCCAGCTCTGAATCCGAATTTTACCTTCTCTCGGTCCTGCTCATCCCAGGATCAACTCCAAAACAACGATTGGATCATACAAACTAGAGTTGGGGAAGTGTTTGGTAGGAAATTTTGGCTCAAAAAATGTGAATGAAAAGAAAGTATGGAAGTTGGCCAAACTACCCTTAGTTTGAACATTTCAATACTATTTGTATGAATTAGTACATTCTTCTCCCGTTGTTTTTGGTGAATGCTACACATAAATCTCATTGCACAACTCTGAATGTGTAATTTCTGAACTTTTTACAATATCTAAACATTTACAACTCTAAACACATCTTTGAATTCCATATATGCTATGCGCTGAAATTGAGTTGAAAAGAACTATAGGACTAAAGTACAACTGACCAGAAATAAATCATGAAGGATTCATGCAGTGCTTTCCGATCTCAAAGGTCAACCTGCAGCGTTTGAGATGAAATAAATCAATGCATGAGAATGGGGTTGCACAATGCAGACTGCACATGAACATTTGGAAAATACCAAATTAGCAATGTTCTTTACATGGTCTATCCAACCAATGTTTTTAGCCAGAACTAAGAAAATCCTGAGTTGTTTCACACCCTATGGTCAGCAACACGCTGATGACCATTTAACCAAAAAACTAATTCCACAAATATTAGAAGAAAAGGGAGAAATAGCATAGAGTAGGAGTGCTTACCTTAACAAGCGTGTGGGTGGGGCGAGACGTTAGGCATCAACAAAGAATTAGGAATTGGGAGATGGGGTTCCCTTGTCACCGGCTGGAGGGGTTCGGGACTGTAGCCACTCGACCATATTAGCATCTAGGTTTTTGCCTGGGTAGAGGACGCCACCAGACTCTTAACTCACTACCGATTCGGGGCCGCCGACCACCCTCTATGCCTTTTGAGGCCACCGCAAGCCAGCTCCCCCTAGCCGCTCCCTTCATGAGAAGACGTGGCGCGGAACGCGGTGGGTGCAAGGAGCGCACCCGAGGATGGAGAGGGAAGGAGGGAAATAAGGGAGCACTCATGCAGCGCCGGTCCTAGGGACTCTGAATCTCTGATTGAACCACCGAGCAACTGATGAACTGATTGGCTCATCGCAAATCGCAAGAACCAAAATGCCTGATTGATCGGAGTGCCGAGCGCGAGCCGAGATGTCGTCGTCGTCGGTCGTCGAGCCCTGGTCGTCGCCGCCGTGTCCGCAGACCACGACTCCATGCGACTCTCCCTCTCCGTCTCGCGATCGCGGACTCGCGGTGTAGGTCGCGGTCTCTGCTCGCGTGGGAAAAGAAACGAGCTCTGGACTCGATCAGAATTCGTGAGTGAGTCCGACGTTTGGCCTTCTTGGGCCGGCTGGCCAGTTTTCTTCTTCTTTGGTTCTCATTATTTTGCTAATGGACTATAGGGCCTGGGGTTTGTATACATGGATTTGGGCCCCTCCTTCGCCTGGGCCCTAGGCGGTCGCACCCGGTGCACCTCCCTAGGGCCGGCACTGCACTCATGGCGTAGGTGGCTTCGTCGAAGGGGCGAAAGAGGAGGAGGACGGAGGCGGCGATATCTAGGGTTCGAGGAGGGAGCAGCGGGGAGGACACGGGGAGAAGGCGAGAAAGGGGAGAGGAGGAGCGGTTGGGGAGGAGCCCTCCGCGTGTGGGAAGGACAATCGTCCGGCTGAGGGGTGGTTCAATCATAAGAGAGAGGGGGAGGGGAGGGCGCAAGACGGATGTTCCATATTCTATCTTGTGGTTAGATCGGACTGCTATAGAGAGAGAATAGAAGGGACGAGAGGAGTCATGGGGAGGAGCACTCCGCACGTGGGAAGGACAATCGTCCGACTGAGGGGTGGTTCAATCGTAGAGAGAGGGGGGGAGGGCGCAAGACAGATGGTCCATATTCTATCTTATGGTCAGATCGGACTACTACAGAGAAAGAGAACGAACATAAGATTATCAGCTTATATTTTTAAGTAGTAAAGATATATGAGATTTAGGCTTTTTCTAAAAATCTAGGGGAAAAGCCATCCTTTTATTTGGACTTTAGCCTTTTGCTTTAAACAGAAGAAAAAGCGCAAACAATTAGGACCTTAGGAATTTACCATTGCTCCTGTTTGTCGAAGCGCTAGTACGGTTGCGTATTTTTAGCATCGAGCCGATAGTTGTGGCTGAAGCAGTTTCGAGAAGAGCTTGGTAGCATTTCACGTTTGAACAACGCTGTTCCATGAGTATACCTAGCCTAGGATGCCCAAACAGCAAGACAAGCTGTAATTGTTCTATCACAACCAATCCTCTACATTTAGAGACGCTTCAGTTACACAGATACTGGTGTAAATCATTAGGATTTCACCGATGAAGCTGCACAGGGACTCCAGGGTCAGCAAACGCTAGCTGTTGCACTGCACCCCAGATGGAGGCAACAGAAATCAGGCTAGCATCGAGGGTGAACACTGTCATCGCGCCGTTGAATCATTATCACATTGGGCAACAGCAACTATTGCGTGGGTCCAAATCATCAGTAGGGGAAAACTCGACATAGTCATTCTTATTCCAAGTTAAAACACACGTAGCATGAAAATTGCTCTAGTAGCTTTATTGATTACGGCATCCTTCTGGAGACCACGATTAACTTCCGCAGCTCCTCAGCACTGGTGGAGTGGCAATCCCGAAAAGCTGGTATTTTGCTAACGCTGATCTACACTCAGGAGAGGCATTTTCATACAGGGCTTCTCCACGAATTCATGGCAAATATCATTTTGTTTCTGGCTTTGGATTATCTTTATTTGTGTCTTTCCGGATATGGCAGCCGTTGCTGCTGCTGTCACAGCTGCGGCTGCTGCACCAACCTTCACACCTCCTGCAGCTTTCATCACCCCAGCGATCTTCGCAAATGCTGCTACCCCACCAACTAGGGCAGCACGCAGAGCTACCATCGGTCTGATCTCCATGGTATATTCCTGGAGCAGTTAACACATAAATGATCAATTTCAGCACAGATTAAGTGCAAGCCTTGCGCTTCTGAAATACATTTAGTGGAAGTTAGGTGTGAATATTTTTCATTCTTCAGTGATGACTTACAGGTAAAAAACAAGTAATGTCCATATAATCTACAGCATTTTCACTGATATGGTGCTCTCTTCCAGTTATAATGTCATTTCTTCGTATGTTCACTTACCACATTTGTGTGGTTTTAGCAGAGAACAGCCACATAACCTCTTAAGTTGTTTATCCTGTGCATGGCCAGCTGAACTCACAATATAGCCGGAGACAGGCAATTAACCAAGCTACTGCTTAAATAGAATAAAAAATGATGATTTTTTGGGCTAAAGTTATGTTCAATTCTCTTGTAGAATACTCACTGAGATAGAGCAATGCCAAGTGCACCAAGCATACACGAAGATTGACTACAAGTCTGCTACTGAAAAACTTGCAAATAAAGCTAATAACATACAAGATGAATAGGATAGGGTCGCAATTTTGCAATGCATCATGCTGACTGCTACATCGAATCATTCAGATATCGAAAACAGTAAAGATGGCCTATGTAACTAGCCACAAGTTGCAAGGCTCATTCCCTTTCAAAGTCTTTCAGTTTTGCTCAAGATTTCATGCTAAACTACTTAAACTTCCCCTGTTCCCCCAAATTTCCAGCCATTTTCTTTCTTTTTTGAGGTATGTAAAACCTAAGGACATCTAACCCAGTGATCCAATTAACATCATTGTTTTTTTTTGGTTAAGAATAGAAGTAACATGACTGTTACAAGTTACAACATTGAAACCCCAATATACCAAACCAAAGAGCGCAGAATTAGCGGTGTGGGCAGTGTACCCCATCGGCACTCCTTTTTTTACTCGGGAAATGTAATTGCATAGTTCAGATTCATGGTTGCTCCACCGTGCTTTTTTCCCCCTTCTATAACACGACACTAAACTACTAATCGTTTCCTACGAATCGCAACAGCTGAAAGCCCAGCACTCGGCTTTGGCTAGATACAGCCTTGTTCGCTACACCAGTCACTAGACAAGACGGATCTGTCCTGCGCGACCATAAATCTACATATAATTTGCATCATATCGAACTGAAGAGGGAAACTGGAAAGGCAGGAGCGCCTGCAAGATGGGCATGGGAATGGGAATACCTGGAAGGCTGAAACGGCCTCCAGCCTCCGCTTCTCACGGCGGGCCCGACCCGCTTCTTCTTCTTCTTCTCACGCCGGAGGAGGCGCAGCCCGCGAGGAACGACGAGGGTGCGAGGTGAGAAACCCTAGCTCCAGATCTCCTCGGTCCTCTCCTCCCCTTGCGTTCTCCGCCTCAAGCTGTCCAAGTGCCGAGCGTGATACGAGCGAAGTGGATCTTCCAAGTTAACGAGCCTGGCTACGAGTACAAGCCAGCCCGGTCCAGCTAGGCCGCTGCGGGCCACCTTACTGGGCCGCTACGGGCTGCAGTCTAGGACCATAGGCCCATTTCATGGGATTCATATTCCTGTGGAATTCTTACGAAAATGCCTTGAAATTTTTCTGCTTAGCTCGGTGGTAACAAATTGACCATTCCTGTTATTTACGTGGTTCATGGGATCGCCCAGGTAATATTTTCTTCGAGTTGGCCGAAGTGGTCCTTTGTGCTTTAGATTGGCATTTGGCAAATTTGGCTTGGGTTTATACAGAGCCAGCAACCTGTTTCCATCACCAACAAAGAGCCGTACACTGGATCTGTTCTGTTCTTTTATGCTGATGGCTTTTGATTTTACTGTAACTCTTAATTGTGCTTTTTAAAACAACACGAACAAAGACATCAGTACAGACTGCGTACACAGTAATGGACTCAAAAAATCCTTTAGAGGATCCACTTCAAAAAAAAAAGCTCTGTTATTTCGATTTTTGAAGAAATCAAAAGCAAAAAAAACAAAAAAAAAAAAGACAAGAGATCAGGGCACATTATAACTTATTCGTATACATGCACGTAACCCTACAGTGACCATGGATTCTTTTCAAGTCTGGATGCATGGCCGTCTCAAACATTTCCTCACCACGATATAGTATAAACCACAGTATTGATCACGCTTTCCTGGGGTAACGTAGTTCAACAAAGGTTCAAAACATAAAGACAGGTTCAAACAATAATTTTCTCCAATCGTTCAGCAGCAACCAAATCAACGATTGTCATCCATAAATCAACGCAAGATCAAATGGCACAGAATTCCGGCAGGAGTCCCAGCCTGGCACACACAGGGATAGACGATCATCTCAAGACAAATAGTAAAATCTCTATCAGCAGAGTGCAAAGATAATTACACAATCTTAGGGTATCATCCGATAGCATACAACTAGAAAATAACGCTAACATTGTCCCAAACCATTAACCATCCACCAACACAACACAAAGTGCCCCCAGGCAACTGCCTCACCACCTAGTAAAACCGGCACATGCCTACGGTATATCAAACAATAGAATCTCACCCGCGCACAAAACAACCAACAATCTCCTGGGCAGTTCAATGGAAAATACTGCATCAGCCAACATCAGAGGGAGGGACCCAGTGCACCGGAACAGTTTTACTGCTGCTTGCACTCTGCTGGTTGCTCAGAGCTCCCTTGTGCCCCACCCTTTGGCGGTAACTGGTAGAAGATATACCATGAGTTATATAAGATAATATAACATTACTAACTGGAACCAAGGCAAGTGAATATTACTCATTTGAGATTATTAGTGTAGAGCTTGTACCTTTGGTTTGCCCGATGGCTGCTCAGACAATTACAAAAGAAATGTATTAGCAAGGTCAATTAAACATGGTAATGTGGAAGCAAGCAGAAATAGGTTCTATGACAGCGTAAGACTACCTTCTTAGTTGGTTTGTTTTCTTCTTCCTCATCCTCGTCTTCATCCTCATCTTCATCCTCATCATCATCATCATCCTCGTCCTCATCATCACCGCTTCCATTTCCTCAAAATCCTCAGCTTGCACAGCCTCACCGGTAAACCAGGAAACAGCATGAGGGATGATCTTATCCCTTATGGTGGTCCTAAAAGTCAAATTTCAATTGGGAAAAAGATCAGCAAGAGAGCCATATGCCACAGACCTTTACATTGCATCACCAGGTGTGGCACATACAGTATTGCATGGCAAATGATGATGAACTACACTTACCCAATGTCATAATCATGTTCCATTTGACCCTGAAGCTCATCAGCCTACATCACAGATTGAAAGAACAAGTTCCTATGAAACAATGCAAAAGTGATCTCTAAGATGAACAACAGGTCTTAAACATATTAACATACAGTATCTTCATCAATGTCCTCATCATCATCAGGTACTTATGGGGATTGAAAAAGTTGAAGAAGCTCTCACAGACTTCAGTTTTAGTAATAGGCTTAGCATTTTTGAACCTTTCTTGGTTTCTTTTGAGTATCTTCTGTGTCACGTTTTTCCCAGGATACCACTCAATTTCAGTCCTGCAGTGCACATAATTTGTGTCCAATAAGGCATGCACATACCGGTATCGACATAGGATGGAACATGACAACCATATACATGAAAATAATAACAAAGTATAAAAATACCAACCCAATTGCTTTCTCCAAAATCGTTCATCTTCATCAACCATGTGATAGGTTTTGTTAGGACAGAGTTCTTGAAGAAAGGGTTTGTATCGAAGAAAACTCCAGCTTGAAACCCTTGGGGTTGGCAATTCTACACCACTTGATATCTTTTAGATATTTCAAAGCAGCCTCATCACGTTCTTGGATCTAAATTTAATAAATAACCCAGTCAACGATATAGTTATGCATCTAAAAATCCGCATAGAAAGTATAGAATATTCAGTACTACCTCCTCCGACAGCACTTCATTTGTTTTCATAGCAGTAAGCCAAAAATCTGGGACACCTTTAGCTGAAAAAGGTTTATTCACAAATCAGAATGGGAAATGTGCAAGAGTTTAAGTAAAACTTTGATTTGATACCATCTGCATCTTTCCTCAGCAGCATTTTCACTGGTCAGTTCACACTGACACCATCAACCTCCACAACTCCATTTACAATGTCATACCTCTAAAAACACAAAATGGGAGAATTCAGCTATTTGCACCCAATGAATTGGTAGAAGTTAGATCTTTTCACATATTCACATGAAACGATATAAAAGATAAAAGCATAAAGAACAAGTTAACCTTTGTGTATAATGGCTCATAAAGCTTCTGTACTTAGCTTCAAGCGCAGCTCGCTCCTCAAAAAATTTTGCCTCAATCTCATCATGTTGGCTCTGCATTGTTACAGTGAAAAGGTTGGATCTCTGAGGCAGTTACAACTCATGGAGTAAAATACAAAATTTATGTAGGACATTGATTAACTCTGTTACATCAATTATGAAATGGTATTACACAATATTCTGAGTAGTTCGCCATGGATAATAGATCTGACATAGGACAAAATGGAAGCTATGTAGCACGGACACGTGTAAATGTCAGATCCGTGTCCGACACGTGCCGGACACGGATACGACACTGACACGCCTCGACACGTGTCGCAACGATCGGCCGACTTCGGAATTAATTTTAACTTTAATTCTCAACACGTGTCGGACACAAGAATATACGAGTCGACACTACCGACATAGCCACTTAGATACCACGCGCCCAGCCGCCCATCCTAACCCTAACCATAAGCGCCCGATTCCCAGCGCGATCATTCCTATCACCGCCGGCTCCGTGACGGCCGCCGCGCCACCACCCGCTTCCCGCCGCCTCTGATCTCGCCGCGCTCGCCTTCGGCCTCGTGATCTCGCCGCCGCCTCCATCTCTCACTGATCTCTCTTCGCTCGCGGCCTCAGATTCGCCGCCAACGACATATCTCGATCTCGCCGACTACATCTCCCGCGCCTTGCCGCCGACTACATCTCCTGCGGCGCCACCGCCCCCGTGATCTCCTCCCGTAGTCTTGCCGATCTGATCATGTTACTTTTTCCTGATTAATGGAGTTCTTATTTCTAGAAATGGTATTCACATCAACAATTATCGCCAGATTAACAAAACAATTCATGAGGTACATATTCCAAATATACACTTTACAAATTACAAATTTACAATTTACATTATTTCTATAATAAGCATGTGGAAACATAGAAATGATATATATATATATATATATATATATATATATATATATATATATATATATATATATATATATAATTTATTTATTTATTATTTAAATATATATAGCCGTGTCGCATGATCGGTATTTTTGGGAAATGGCGAATTCCCGTGTCGTTGTCGTGGTCGATCGCTGCCGACGTATCCGTGTCCGCATCATAGAATGGAAGGAACAAGTCACGGATTAACTACACAAACAAAGTACCAGGGAATAGGAACAATGGGAATGGAGTAGCTTGCCTAAAGAGGAACTATACTACTTCAGCAATAGACGAATGGAAGCAGTAACAACAACAAAGGTCAACAGAGTCTGAATCATATGATCCAGCAGCTCAACCAGGCAAATGTTTATATTTCTAAAACATACCAACAAACAAAAATCAAACTCCTCTCGAACCTATATATAATACAAAATCTTGGATCACTCTACCCTTCAGGAAAAGATGTTACTTTAGGTGATTCTATGTTTTAGCGCTGAGATTTAAATGGCGAAATATAAAAGGTGGCTTAGGCCACAAGAAGACGTTTCCTATATCTAATCCGAAAGCTAAATCCGCAGACAACAGGTGATTCTAAAAGAACAACAGATACTCTTGGTAGTGGCATAGAATATTCTCTATGAAGTGTTGAATCCCAAAATATCTTCAGTTCATATTTGATCTCCTGGTTTTATTTTGCCTTTGCCATCTTAAGGATTCAGTATTTTCCTTACTTCACAATCTTCACTGACCAACACACAGAAAAGTATGAATAGTCCTAACTAAGAAAGAGATAGGTTTCTTATTCAGTTATTCTAAGTCAAAAAATAATGCCAAAATAGAAGTAAATCTTATCTAAGCAACATATAGACAAATTATGCAAATGCTAAAAAAAGGAACAAGCTTCTTTAAACCTAGTAATACAAACTGGAAGAGAACAGTCAACAGAAGCCACAATGCATCAAATACACTTAAGGAATATCTCTACTCGATAGATTTACAATGAACATTCTACACTCAACATCACTTAGTGAGTTCTTTTCATATCTAATAGCAGCAAAGTAGCTAAAAAAACTTGAACTAGTAAACCTTACACAACAGATATAGCATGTTGATATCCTGCAAGTTCAACAGATCATTAATGTTGCCCATCAAGTACAATTACAGTCGAATCAACAAATGACGAAAACTGAATAATTTTTTACAGAC